>SKCR01021670.1:0-259460 GCA_019454045.1 Zanthoxylum bungeanum
AAAACTCAAATTTTGAAAATAATAAATAGTAATAAATAAAAATATAGGTATAATTTACAAATTTGATTACTTGATCGTTTCGTCATCTGACTTATTTTCTTCATGTAACATTCAAACTGAAATGACTCTATGAAATTACGTCCATACTGTTGGAAAAATGCTTATTTATAAGCATTTTGAGGCTCAATTTTAAGCATGGTCCACTTCGTGTTAGTGGTTGTTATTGAATGATTCGGATACTCCTCCGTGAGTACTTCGAAATGGTATATTCATATGCTTAAAATGGTGCTTGGGTGAATGAGAAATTGTTGCTCAAAGTTCACAATTTTCAAGCCTTTTTTAATTCCATAACAGCTAATTTAATTAGCTTGGTGGTTACAAAGTTTAATCTCCATAAGTGCTAATCTAATTAGCTTGGTGGTTATATAGTTTAATTTCCATTAGTGCTAATTTAATTAGCTTAGTGGTTACAACAATGTGTAACATCTCCCATTATGAAATTTAATTGGCAAGTTAATTTCTATTAATTGAGATGTGTTTTTCTTTTCCTATATAAACAACATCAGTTCTTGTTTTCAAGGTATGAAATAGAAAATAGAGAAAGACATAGCACACACACGAAATATCATTTTCTTTGTTTTGTTAAAAAGAGAGTTCAAACACTTTGTGGTTCGTTGGATACGAGTCTGGTGGTGCCCTTTCTCGTACGTTTCCGTTGTATCCTGGGAAACAATCGTCTCACGTTCTACTGCACCTACGGTAGGGGACGAATTTGTTTTAAGGATATTGTTGTTTTACAACAGCCTTTGCCTCAGCATCAGCATCTGCCAACAGTCTCTGCCTCAGCATCAGCATCTGCCAACAGCCTCTGCCTCAGCTTCAGCTTCAGCCTCAGCTTCATCTTCTGCCTCTGCCTACCATCAGCATATGTCAACAGCCTCTGCCTCAGCTTCAGCTTCTGCCTCTGCCTGACTCAGCATCTGCCAACAGCCTCTGCCTCAGCATCAGCATCTGCCAACAGCCTCTGCCTCAGCTTCAGCCTCTGCCTCAGCTTCATCTTCTGCCTCTGCTTTCAGCCTCAGCCTCTGCTGTCAGCCTCTGCCTTCAGCCTCTGCCATCTGCCTCTGCCTCTGCTCATCAGTCCCTGCCTCCGCTTTCAGGGTCTGCCGTTAGGGTCTGCTCCGAGGATAATAATTATAATTGTAATTTTGTCATATTCGGATTTCCCAATTACCGTGTAATAATTGTAATAATTGTTATCTACAGTCTTAAAACAAATTCGACTCTGTGGATATGGAAATCAGTCCAAACACAGTAGATCCGAATATGGCAGCCTCTTCGGCTGGCCAGAATGTTGTGGCAGCCCCCGTGGCTGACCAAAGTGCAGTGGCAACCCCTTCGGCTGGCCAACTTGCATCAGCCTCTGGGCTTAATATGGCAGCCGTTGTGGCTGGCCAAGGTGTTTCTGCCTCAATGGCTAGACAACCTGTTGGACATGTGAGCCATGTCAATCCTGCTGCGGAAAAACCTGAAAAATTCAGTGGTCAGAATTTCAAAAGGTGGCAACAGAAAATGTTCTTCTACCTGACCACGTTGAACCTTGCGAGGTTTCTAAAGGAAGATGCTCTTGTACCCAAGATGATGAGATTGATATCCAAGTCATCAGTGCCATTGAAGCTTGGAAACATTCTGAATTCCTATGTCGGAATTATGTGCTGAATGGGCTATGTGATTCCTTGTACAGTGTGTACGCTGGAATGAAAACAGCTAAAGGGCTTTGGGAATCTTTAGATCGAAAATATAAAACTGAGGATGCCGGTACTAAGAAATTTGTCGTAGGCCGTTTCCTAGAGTTTAAAATGATTGATTCCAAAACTGTGATAAGCCAAGTACAAGAACTGCAGATTATTCTAGCAGAAATTCATGCTGAGGGGATGAGTTTAAGTGAAACCTTCCAAGTAGCCTCGATAATTGAGAAACTACCACCTGGTTGGAAAGATTTCAAGAATTATTTAAAGCATAAGCGAAAAGAAATGAGCATTGAAGACTTGGTTCTTAAGCTAAGAATTGAGGAAGATAACCGAGTTTCTGAAAAGAAAGGAATGACTCATGAGGCCAAAGCAAATGTTGTCGAACATGGCCATAAGAACAAGAACCTCAAGAACAAAGGGTCAAAGATGGGCCATAAAGGAGGAGTTTCCAAGAAATCAAAATTTCAAGGAAAATGCTTCAACTGTGACAAAATGGGTCACAAGTCTTCTGAGTGCAGACTGCCGAAGAAGAAAAAGAAACAAGAGGCTAATGTGCTAGAAAATATGACTCAAGATGTTTCAGACATTAACCTTTCTGCTGTGGTTTCTGAGGTGAATCTGGTGGGTTCTAACCCAAGAGAGTGGTGGATTGATACTGGTGCCACTCGACATGTATGCTCAGACAAGAGCATGTTTTCTTCATTTGAGCCTGCTGAAAATGGGGAAAAGATATACATGGGAAATTCAGCAACATCTGAGATAGAAGGTCAAGGAAAGGTGATTCTGAAGATGACCTCTGGGAAAGAGTTGACTCTGAACAATGTTCTGTATGTACCTGAAATACGGAAAAATCTTGTGTCTGGATCGCTTCTGAACAAGCATGGATTCCGGATGGTGTTCGAGTCTGATAAAGTAGTTTTGACTAAAAATGGGATGTATGTGGGAAAATGGTATGTAACTGATGGGCTTTTTAAGCTTAATGTAATGGTTGTTAAACCCAAAAATATCAATAAAGCTAGTTCTTCTGCTTATATTGTTGAGTATTCTAATCTTTGGCATGGTAGATTAGGACATGTTAATTTTAATTCATTGCGAAAGTTAATTAACATGAATCATATTCCCAATTTTAAAATTGATAACAAACATAAGTGTGATACTTGTGTTGAGGCAAAACTAACAAGATCATCTTTTCATAGTATTGAAAGAAACTCTGAACCACTTGATCTAATTCATACCGATGTATGTGATTTTAATTCAATACAATCGAGAGGCGGTAATAAATATTTTATTACCTTTATTGATGATTGCACAAGATTTTGCTATGTGTATTTAATGAAAAGCAAGGACGAAGCTATAGAGAAATTTGTTCTCTATAAGAATGAAGTTGAGAACCAACTGAATAAAAGAATTAAGGAGTTAAGAAGTGATCGTGGTGGTGAGTATGTTTTCCCTTTTGAATCACTTTGTGAACAAAATGGAATCATACATCAAACCACAGCTCCTTATTCGCCTCAATCCAATGGGATTGCGGAACGTAAGAATCGTACCTTGAAAGAGATGATGAACGCTATGTTAATCAGCTCTGGCTTACCTCAGACTATGTGGGGAGAAGCTGTCTTATCAGCTAATTACCTTTTAAATAAGGTACCACACGGAAAGAAGCAGGGAAAACTCCTTATGAAATGTGGAAAGGAAGAGTACCTTCCTATAAATTCCTTCGAGTGTGGGGGTGTCTTGCCAAGGTAGTCATTCCTCCACCTAAAAAGGTGAAGATAAGACCAAAAACTGTTGATTGCATTTTCATAGGATATGCTCATAACAGTAATGCTTATCGATTTCTTGTGCATGAGTCTAATGTACCAGATATTCACAAGAATACGATAATGGATCGAGGAATGCATCCTTTTTCGAATACGTTTTTCCTTGTAAAACTAATTCGAATTCAGATGTGCACAAACGGGCACATGAGACTATCATTGAAGATAGTCAGGACCGAGAACAAATTAATGTTCCAGAGGATCAACAAGTTGTTGAACCTGAACTAAGACGTAGCAAAAGAGCTAGAACGGAAAAATCATTTGGTCCAGATTTTCTGACATTTTTGCTAGAGAATGATCCTCAAAGCTATAACGAAGCTGTAAAGTCAGCTGATGGTGCCTTGTGGAAAGATGCCATCAATAGTGAAATTGAATCCATCTTACAAAATCACACCTGGGAGTTAGTGATCTTCCTCCAGGATGTAGACCTTTAGGGTCCAAGTGGATTTTCAAAAGGAAAATAAAGGCAGATGGATCAATTGACAAGTACAAAGCAAGACTTGTAATTAAAGGTTATAGACAACGTGAATGTCTTGATTACTTTGATACTTATTCTCCTGTAATGAGAATAAATTCCATAAGGATGATACTAGCGATTGCAGCTTTGCGCAATCTTGAGGTACATCAGATGGATGTGAAAACAGCCTTTCTGAATGGAGATTTAGATGAAGAAATCTACATGGAACAACCTGAAGGCTTTATAGCTCCAGGACAAGAAAAGAAAGTCTGTAAGTTAGTTAAATCCTTGTATGGATTGAAACAAGCCCCGAAACAGTGGCATAAAAAGTTTGATGACACCATGTTGGCAAATGGTTTCAAAATCAATGAATGTGATAAATGCATTTATGTCAGAGAGACAGAAGTTGGCTATGTCATTTTATGTCTCTACGTTGATGACATACTGATTGTCGGGAGTAATGTCAAAATGGTGAAATCTACCAAGAATATGCTGAAATCTAAGTTTGACATGAAAGACATGGGTCTTGCAGATGTCATTCTGGGAATAAAGATCTCGAGAAGTCCAGATGGACTTATTCTTGATCAGTCGCACTATGTGGACAAAATTCTTGTAAATTCAACAATGATGATTCAGCTGTGGCTAGAACTCCCTTAGATGTGAGTTTACACCTATCAAAGAATAGGGGAGATGGTATATCTCAAGTAGAATACTCTAGAGTGATCGGGAGTTTGATGTATCTATCGAGTTGTACAAGGCCTGATATAGCCTGTACAGTAAACAAGCTCAGCAGATATACGAGTAATCCAGGGGTTGATCACTGGAAAGCAATAGTGAGAGTACTTAGGTACTTACGTTTTACTCGTAATTATGGGTTGCACTATCATAGATATCCAGCTGTAGTCGAAGGATACAGTGATGCTAATTGGATATCTGACATGAAAGACTCAAAGTCTACTAGTGGTTATGTGTTTACACTAGCAGTGCAGCTATATCATGGAAATCCTCCAAACAGATTGTGATAGCCAGATCTACAATGGAATCAGAATTCATTGCATTAGACAAGTGTGCTGAAGAAGCAGAATGGCTTCGAAATTTTCTAGAGGATATTCCAAGTTGGCCTAAGCCAGTGCCAGCAATTTGCATTCATTGCGATATTCAATCTGCAATTGGAAGGGCACATAACAATATGTATAATGGTAAGTCTAGACATATTCGTCGTAGACACAATACAGTTAGACAATTACTCTCTACTGGAGTTATTTCGATTGACTATGTAAAGTCAAAGGATAACATTGCGGATCCGCTAACCAAAGGGTTAAATAGAGAGTTAGTTGTGAAATCATCGAGGGGAATGAGACTGAAGCCCATTAAATAAATGTTTATTACGAAGGAAAACCCAACCTTGTTGACTGGAGATCCCAAGATCTAGGTTCAATGGGACAACCTACTCGTAAAAGACATAATTGGATCACTGTGGGGGGTTACCCTCTAGTCCATTCCTATGATGAAATGAAACAGTGATGCTCGTATGGATAGAGGTTAAGCAAAAGCTTTTAATGATTCTTATGCGTCGGGAATCCGAGCAGAGTATTACGAGATACTCTTAAATAAGAAATCACCTATGTGAGAGAGAAGTGATGCCGCTTCAAAGGGAATTGTACGGGGCACAATTTTAGAAACTCTTGCAGAACCAGGTAGATGTTCATGGCCAAAATGAACATAATAATGAGAACTCAAATGTGTAGGTAAAATATCTGTGTGATATGTTCTCCAATTACATGAACGGCAGTACAGTTCAATGACATCGCGTCAACTGTCAGTCAGTAATGAGATATATTTTCACAAGGGAAGGTTCAAAGGCTGTGGCCTACCTATCCTATGCAGGTGTTGAACCGTTGAACTCTTCTAGGTCAAAATAAAATGTTTTATAAAAAAAATTTTATTCGACGTTTTTCGCCAATTTCATTCATGTGGGGGATTGTTGGAAAAATGCTTATTTATAAGCATTTTGAGGCTCAATTTTAAGCATGGTCCACTTCGTGTTAGTGGTTGTTATTGAATGATTCGGATACTCCTCCGTGAGTACTTCGAAATGGTATATTCATATGCTTAAAATGGTGCTTGGGTGAATGAGAAATTGTTGCTCAAAGTTCACAATTTTCAAGCCTTTTGTAATTCCATAACAGCTAATTTAATTAGCTTGGTGGTTACAAAGTTTAATCTCCATAAGTGCTAATCTAATTAGCTTGGTGGTTATATAGTTTAATTTCCATTAGTGCTAATTTAATTAGCTTAGTGGTTACAACAATGTGTAACATCTCCCATTATGAAATTTAATTGGCAAGTTAATTTCTATTAATTGAGATGTATTTTTCTTTTCCTATATAAACAACATCCGTTCTTGTTTTCAAGATATGAAATAGAAAATAGAGAAAGACATAGCACACACACGAAAGATCATTTTCTTTGTTTTGTTAAAAGGAGAGTTCAAACACTTTGTGGTTCGTTGGATACGAGTCTGGTGGTGCCCTTTCTCGTACGTTTCCGTTGTATCCTGGGAAACAATCGTCTCACGTTCTACTGCACCTACGGTAGGGGACGAATTTGTTTTAAGGATATTGTTGTTTTACAACAGCCTCTGCCTCAGCATCAGCATCTGCCAACAGCCTCTGCCTCAGCATCAGCATCTGCCAACAGCCTCTGCCTCAGCTTCAGCTTCATCTTCTGCCTCTGCCTGACTCAGCATCTGCCAACAGCCTCTGCCTCAGCTTCAGCCTCTGCCTCAGCTTCAGCTTCTGCCTCTGCCTGACTCAGCATCTGCCAACAGCCTCTGCCTCAGCATCTGCCAACAGCCTCTGCCTCAGCATCAGCATCTGCCAACAGCCTCTGCCTCAGCTTCAGCCTCTGCCTCAGCTTCATCTTCAGCCTCTGCTTTCAGCCTCAGCCTCTGCTGTCAGCCTCTGCCTTCAGCCTCTGCCATCTGCCTCTGCCTCTGCTCATCAGTCCCTGCCTCCGCTTTCAGGGTCTGCCGTTAGGGTCTGCTCCGAGGATAATAATTATAATTGTAATTTTGTCATATTCGGATTTCCCAATTACCGTGTAATAATTGTAATAATTGTTATCTACACATACGTATAGATAACATAAGAGATATCTCTATTTTTTTTCGGGAAGTTTTAGAATTACCATTACACTGTTTAATTTTCAATTCGCCTCTGACCATCAAATCAAATATCAATAACTCCTTATCCTTTGTTTGAAACAATAACGTTTCTGATTCTGTCCATACTTGAAATAATTTAGTCTTTTCATTTACCCATCGTGATTTATTTGAGTCTGGATTTTGTTACTATCTCTATATTTCAACCAATTAACATCCTAAAATTGAATAATAATAATAATAATAATAATAATAATAATAATAATAATAATTGGAAGTTCTGGATCACCCTAAGTTGTGATGGGTAATTTGTGCTATAGTAGTACTAGTAACGTGATATCTCATCTGCTTGCCAAATGCCAGATGCCTACCTGCATACACCTAAGGCTGGCCATATGATCAAACAAAACTGGACCCACAGAAGAAATCACTAAGCAGAACTACCAAATCACAGGCGTTGACCCTCCACCTTTATATGTCAAAATCAACAAAGCCTGTGGCTGATTGAAGCAATCCTGTGAACCGCTTGATCTGGTGACATTTGCAAGGGACTTCTCATCCAATTTTGTTTACAAGTAATACCGTCCTTACTTGATATTAACTCAGGTTAGCCTGTTAGGTCGTGTGGTCAAAATCATTCTGTTCACGTGGCGCAATCTTCTCCTTTGACGACGTTAATTAAGTGGGGTTCACATGGAAAGCCACGTGTCACATGCATGCGAGGGCTGCTGCTTCTTTTTTTTTTTTGTCTCTCCCTTAAATAAAATTTCAAGTGGAACGTTTATAAATTCAGAAAAATCCATTTTCTTTTGCATCACCCGATCACCGTCCGAATTAAATATGTAATAAATATGAGGCCCATAATTAATTTTCAATAGTGCGGTGTTTTGATTTTTATATAAAATTTAAATACGTCTCAAAGTAGGTAATTTGGTGATATAAGATTTGATTGTTTAAATCTTAAGTTTGAATTCAGATGATACACTTATTGTAAAAGTCTTGAACAATCAGAGATTTTATTTATTCCGTTTAAAACTATATCGGATGATTTAACGGCAAAATTTTCAATATTTTCAAAAAAAACTAATTAATTAATTTAATGCATAAAAACTAGGTAATGTTAATATTAATAGCCAATTATTATACACAAACTGTATCAAGTCGGCCTTAGGCCCAAGCAAAGTAATTATAGGACCCATATTCACCAACGAGTTTTTTTCTCTATTTTTTAAAAACCTCACGTGAGGCTTTTATTTGACTAAACTATTCTGTTTTGGTTTTGTTTCTCAAAGCAGCAAGTAAATAAAAAGGTTTTAAGATAAATAAATGGATTGGGCTAGTTTCTTTTTTTTTTTTTTTTTTTTTTGTCTCTCCCTTAAATAAAATTTCAAGTGGAACGTTTATAAATTCAGAAAAATCCATTTTCTTTTGCATCACCCGATCACCGTCCGAATTAAATATGTAATAAATATGAGGCCCATAATTAATTTTCAATAGTGCGGTGTTTTGATTTTTATATAAAATTTAAATACGTCTCAAAGTGGGTGATTTGATGAATTGATGATATAATATTTGATTGTTTAAATCTTAGATTTAAATTCAGATGATATATTTATTGTAAGAGTTTTGGACAATCAGAGATTTTATTTATTCCGTTTAAATCTGTATTGAATGATTTGACGGCAAAATTTTCTATATTTCCAAAAAAAATTAATTAATTAATTTAATGCATAAAAACTAGGTAATGTTAATAGCCAATTATTATACACAAACTGTATCAAGTCGGCCTTAGGCCCCAAGCAAAGTAATTATAGGACCCATATTCACCTACGAGTTTTTTTCTCTATTTTTTAAAAACCTCACGTGAGGCTTTTATTTGACTAAACTATTCTGTTTTGGTTTTGTTTCTCAAAGCAGCAAGTAAATAAAAAGGTTTTAAGATAAATAAATGGATTGGGCTAGTTTTTTTTTTTTTTTTTTTTTTTTTTTTTTTTTAAATAAAAGATAAAAATACCCCACCGTTAAACCATTCGTTATGGGTTTAAGCGGAGCAGGTAAAACTCTCGGTTGTCTTAGGCTCTTATAAGAAACGCACTCCCTGAATTCGAACACAAGATCTCAAGGTAAGATCCTAAACTCTAAAGATACTCTCTTTTAATTACATTTCTAAGACACCCTCATCTTCTTTATTTTTTCCTTCTATTTTTACTCGATCTTCACTTCTCCTCTAATAATAATAATAATAATAATAATAATTAGTATTTTTGTGCAACTAACCACAAGAAATGCTAACTTCATTTTAAGCGGAGTAGATAAAAACTCTCGGCTATCTCAGACTCTTACGAGAAATGCAATATCTAGATTTAAACTTATGACTTGAACAACCAAATCTTAAATTTTATGTTATTAAATCACACTCAGACTGCTAACTTCGTTTCACTGCACCTAAATATGATTATACTGAGAATAATTTTGCTAGCAATTACAATGGTATTTTAGGAAACATCAAACATTAACTATTAACAACTACAGAATATATTATACTGAATTACAGGTTCAATGAGAAGATGTTAGAAACTTTATCTCGGTATTTCAACAATAATAAAAAGAGTAATGTTATTCTTTTTGATGCAGACATCCAATTTTATTTTCGAAGAAGTAAAAATTATGTTAAATACAAAATTTGTTGATTACATTCAAATATAAAATAACTAAGGAGGGTATCTGTTGGTGAAGAAAAATCGTCATAGGACGAACGAGTCACTAAGGGAAGAAAAAAAATGACATGTCAAAGGACGAAAAGCAATTAGGGCGAATAGATATTACATGACGATTACCAAACGTTACAGTTGATCCCACGATCTAGCGGTTAGGCCGTAACTACCCACGGTTTGGCGGTTATCACGCAGAACTTGGGAGTTGACGGTAACTCGCCACGGTCTGACAATTACCACGCACAACTCAGCAATTAGATGCATGATCCAGCAGTTGAAAACATGAAACGTGGGAGTTCGTAGACCAAGAAAAAGCGAAACCGCTCAGGCATAATTGTTTCCTTATATTATTATTTTTGTATCGTTTTTTATTAAAAATAAAAAATAAAAATCATTGCTAGCAAACCCAACCAAAAAAAAAAAACATTAATTGGATAAAATTTTTGCATTGCATTACAAGCAAACCCAAAATCCTTATCATAGAGTAAAACATCAATGGCCCATGTGTTTGTATTTCTCATAACGTTTTAAAAAAAAAAGGGTGAATGAGAGGGGGGAAAAGCAAGAGAGAACTGTAGAACAAACTACACTCAATTATTAAAGTGCAAGAAGATGAAGAGTAAGTGCTTCCTCTCTGTCTTAAGCTTTAGAACAAGGTACCTAGACAAGAAGAAAGTACATGAGTTATGGGCTATTTTTAATTAGAATAACAAAAGTTATTTAGGGTCCCCCACAGTTTCTGACCTTAAAATATATATATATATATATATATATTTGAAATCGTTGGAAACTCCACCGCCAAATCACTCGTTCCGGGCTTAAGCAGAGCGCCAGACTCTTACAAAAAAACACACTATCAGATTTGAGCTCAGGACCTCAGGTGAGGTCATGAACTCTTGAGCCTTACACCACCAAACCACACCCCTTGGAGACGACCTTAAAATAATTGTTAAGCTTAAAGTTCAAAAGTGAAATATATGTTAGTGATGGGTTGTTGAGTAATCAAGTGACATTATCACATAATTATTTATTGGCTTGTGATAGCAAATATTCAATCACTATTTGAGCTGCTTTTTTAGAATCACTTCTTCTACCCACATAACAATTGGTTGTTCTAGAAATTGGAAAATTCCACCACCATTTGTTATGGGCCACATTCATGGTCACAAGATATATTAGGACATGTTCTCTTATAAGGAGAAAGAGATACGAGAGTAGAAAATTTTAAATTCCTTAATAATTTTCAATGTTTGGTTTACATATTTAGGGTGGAATTTGATTTCCAATGAAATTTAAATTTAAATGAGGAATTCAAAATTCATGAAATGAGTGAATTTGAATTCCTCATTTAAATTCCTTGCCTATTAAAATACAAAAAATTCCATAATTATCATTCAAATGAATTAGTTCTAAAATATTTATCACTAATTTATTTATTGCTTTTGTAATATTCAAGAAATTTGCTAATACATCTTGTAAAATGTGAAGCCCTTTTTTAGCCATTGGATGAGGGACACGTGGCGCAATCCCTGCCATTGCCTTTATTACATCATTTTGCTCATCATGTATAAAGGATGATAGGGTTTGAGAAATAAGATAGATTTTGTTAATTGCTTCTCAGATTTCTCCAATTATTGTTTTGGCTAATTGTTAAGCCATATTCCTAATCCAAGTTAGTGTGATCTTCAATTAGGGTGTTGAGATTGACACTTTTAGAGATTAGGGTTTATCTTGTGATATTATTTTAATTTGGGGAAATTGGTGTTGTAAGCTACTTCAAGATTCTTGTGTAATCTTGTTATTGGTTAGTGCAGTGAGCTCATTATTCCGGAGTTCAACGTGGATGTAGTCTGAAATTTTTCAAGCGAACCACGGTAAAATCTTGTGTGTTTCCTGGTGTGAATAATTGCTCATATTTTTCTTTGATTGTGTTCTGTGAATTGAAGAAAGGTTGGGTGTTAGTTGAATCGACGAATTGATCATACTCTGGGCGTAATTCATAATAGTGGTATCAGAGCCTTTAAGTGGCAAAAACAATTTTATGGCCGAATCAAGATATGCAGACCAAGATCAAAGTCTGCGAACGCCAAGATCCAGTTTTTTGGCCAAGTAAAAAACCCAAAGTTCGTCAATCGAAATCCCTGCCCAAAATTAAGTCGAAAGATCTGAAGTAGCCGATCAAGAACACGAAGACAACCCCCTGCACTGCCGATTTGAGATCCCTGAGTTGGACGATCAATACACTCTGGGTTTACCGATCAAGAACACGAAGACAACCCCTTGCGCTGCCGATTCAAGATCACTGAGAGGCGTCAATCAGATCTTTGGGTGTGTACCGATCTAGATCCCTGACTCATGCCGACTGAAAGGATGATCTGATCTCTGAGACTTTGCCGATCAAAATCCTTGGGGTAGATTAAAAGTTTTTTTTTCTCGAAAGTTGCGAATTAAGCCTCTGTTTGTTGATTAGGGTTTCGAAAGCTGCAACCTAAATCCATGTTTTCCGATTAGGGCTTCGAAGGCTGCAAACCAAGCTTGTGTTGCTGAATAGAACAATTGAACTGTCGAATAGAGATTCATGAAATAGTTCTGTGAGGGTGGATAAGAAATTGAAGTCGCTGATTAGGGTGTGTGTTCCTTGGTGTCGATCCGTTACAAGTTGCAGTTTGAAAAATTAAAGATCCTGTTGAAGTTGCAGTTTAGGAAATTAAGTTTCTGTTGAAGTTGCAGTTTAGGTATTAGTTAAATAAAAAATGTCGACAATCAAACTCGACATTGACATATTTGACGGAAAATGAGATTTTACCACTTGGAAAAAGAAAATGAGGGTATTGCTTTCCCACCATAAGGTAGCTTTGGCATTGGAACCCGATCCAGAAAAGTGGCCAAAGATGGAAAATGACACGAAAACCGAAATCCTGGAAGAGGCTTACAACTTGATCTTCCTCCATTTGGGAGACTCAGTCATCAGAAAGGTTGATGGAATGGATACTGCCATTCAACTCTGGGGTAAACTCGAATCTCTATACTCTGTTGTTTCTGCTCCAAATTTAGTTTTCTTGAAAGGAAATTTGTTCAATTACAAGATGGACACAAATAAGTCTATTGATGATAACCTGGATGAATTCACGAAAATGACTCAAATCCTTAAAGGAACCGACCAAGCCTTAGGAGATTCTAGCGAAGCTATGATTCTATTAAATTCATTACCTGAAGAATATAGTGTCGTAAAGAACTCTCTGCAGTACACAGGAGTTGTACCTATGCTATACTTGGTAATATCTGGGATAAGGGCTAGAGAGTTAGAACTTAGAACCAGTAGAAGAGGTGGAGCGAATCTATTCGTGAAAGGCAAAAATGACAGGAAATATAATGGCCAAAATAACAATCCACCTAATAATCAAGATTCGAAAGGGAAGAAAAAGAATAAACAAGATAAGAATAAGAACAGTGGAAAGAATTGCTATCACTGTGGGAAGATGGGGCACCTCAAAAGGAATTGTTATAAGTTCATTAGGGAACATAAAAATGAAGGCAGCGCTACTGTGGCTGCCGAAAAGGGGTCGATTTGCCTATCTGAGGCATTGACTGTGTCTAGTGATCACATTAGCAGAGAATAGATTCTGGATTCAGGGTGTTCCTTTCACATGAGTCCGTATAGGGACTGGTTTGTCAACTTTAGAAATTTTGACCAAGGGACAATGTATATGGGTAATGACAATACTTATAGAATACAGGGAGTTGGGGACATAACACTCAAGCTCCATGATGGAAAAATTAGGATCCTTACTGATGTTAGATATGTACCTGATTTAAAATGAAACTTGATATCACTAGGAACTCTAGATGAATTAGGTTTTACATATAAAGCTTACCAAGGAAACATGCACATATCTAAGGGTAAGAAACTAATCCTAACTGGTATAAAAAGAAACGGTTTGTATGTTCTAAATGGACAACATGTATTCTCAGAAAAACCCATTTATGCTCTAACTTCTAATGTTGATTTGACTAATATTTGGCACTTGAGACTTGGCCATATAGGCCAGAAAGGCATGCATGTACTCAGCAAGCAGAGACAATTTGGAAAGGACCAATTGAAGCCGCTAGAGTTATGTGAGATCTGTGTGTTGGGCAAACAACACAGACATAGCTTCCCAACTGGAATTCACTTGTCAAAAGCCAGCATCGAGTATCTACACTGTGATATATGGGGACCAGCCAAGGTCCAGACACATGAGGGTAAGAAATATTTTTTCTCTATTGTTAATGACTACAGTAGGAAGGTATGAACATTCTTACTAAAATCAAAGGATGAAACTTTGGTAAAATTTAAAGAATGAAAAGTTTTAGTAGAAAATCAAACTAGTAATAAAGTGAAAGTCTTGAGAACTGATAATGGCTTAGAATTTTGTAATACTGAGTTTGATCAATATTGTACTAGTGACGGTATCCTGAGACATAGGACTGTGAGACACACCCCTCAACAAAATGGAGTTGCGGAAAGAATGAATAGAACCATATTAGAAAAGATCAGATGTATTTTATTTTCTTCCGAACTTCCGAGGCCCTTTTGAGGCGAGGCCCTCAATACTGCTACTCATTTAGTTAACCTCAGCCCTAATAGTTCAGTCCAGTTTAAGACCCCAGAAGAAATCTGGTCTGGTAGAACTCAGAAGCTTGCCCACCTTAGAGTGTTTGGCTGTGAAGCTTATGCTCATCAGTCCATACGTAAACTTGAACTGAGGTCACTTAAGTGTGTCTTCTTAGGATATCAAGAGGGACAAAAGTGTATAGGTTATGGGAAAGGGAGTCACTTGGAGTCAAAATCATAGTTAGTAGGGATGTTATATTCAATGAACTTTGTTTTCCATGTAAATCTACTAACAAGAATGCAGGTGCCTTAGAAAAGGATCTAGTAGATTTTGATCTTGCAGGTGGAGCTCAGATGCAGGTGGAGCCAGACGCGTTAAGGACCACTGATCAAGATGGTGACAGGTCAGGCTCAGAGACATCTGATGACTCTCAACCTAGAAGAAATAACCCAGAAGAAAATAGAACTGAAGTGTCTGATATTCCAGAACAAAGTGAAGAAGACACAGTGGATCAATTGGATCAAACTGAGCAGTATGATGAAACACCTCAAGACACATTGGCAACTACCAGCTAGCAAGAGACAGAAGTAAAAGGCAGGTAAGACCTCCTACCAGGTATGATTACTCAACTAATGATTTGTATTTATGTGCATTAATATCAAGTCATGAAATAAATGGAATATAGTCTGCTAGCTTAGGAGAGACATTAAAGTCTACCCATAAACTTGAATGGGAAGCGGCCATGAAAGAAGAGATGTTTTCTCTTAGAAAAAACCAAACTTGGACTTTAGTTCCTAAACCTAAAGACCAGAAGTTGGTTGAGTGTAAGTGGTTGTTTAAAGTCAAAGATGGAATTCTGCCTAGTGACCCTGTTAGGTTTAAAGTCAGACTTGTAGCAAAAGGATTTACACAACGGGAAAATGTAGACTATAATGAAATTTTCTCACCTAAAGTTAAATTCAAGACTATTAGAATGATGCTAGCTCTAGTAGTTTAGTATAACCTTGAATTGGAACAATTGGATGTGAAAACTGCATCTCTACATGGAGAATTAGAAGAGAAAATTATATCTCTCAGCCTGTAGGTTTTATAGATAAAAACCATCATGAGTATGTTTGTCTGCTCAATAAATCCTTATATGGTCTTAAACAGTCACCTAGGCAATGGTACAAAAGGTTTGATACGTTTGTGCTTAGCATTGGATTCGTTATAAGTAAATATGATAGTTGCTTCTATTTCATGCTTAATGATAAATATCATGTATACTTGTTATTGTATGTTGATGATATGCTTCTAATTTCCGAGTCAATGAATGCTATCAACAATCTTAAAAAGCAGTTGAATAGTGAATTTGACATGAAAGACCTAGGTAGTGCAAAAATAATCCTAGGTATGACTATTGATAGAGATAGAAGTAAAGATTGCCTGAAAATACACCAGTCAACATATTTGCATAAGGTAGCATCTAGGTTTGGGGTAAGTGGCTGTAAGCCTGTTATTCAGCCTCTTGCGAGTCATTTCGTTTTGTCTAAATCACAAAGTCCTGCTAATAGGTCTGAGATGATTAAAATGGAAAATGTACTTTATGCAAATGCTATAGGTTATGTGATGTATGCCATGATTAGTACTAGATCTGATTTGTCATATGCTGTATCTTTGTTGAGTAGATTTATGTTAAATCCGGGTGGTGCACACTGGAGTGCTTTGCAGTGGTTGTTAAGATACATAAATACAACTGTTGATTATGGCTTATGGTTTAACAAATCTAACGCTTTAGACTTGGTAGGGTATGTTGATTCTGATTTTGCAGGTGACCGAGACTCAAGAAAGTCAACTACAACATACTATTTCACACTTGGTGGAAATTGCATCAGTTGGAAGTCAAGCCTGCAACCGTTAGTTACACTCTCAACTACCGAAGCTGAATACATAGCCATAACTGATGTGTTCAAGGAAGACATTAGGCTTCAGGGTATCTTAACCAAAATACAACAACTGCAGGGTAAGACAGTTGTGTATTCTGACAGTCAGAGTGCAATACATTTGAGTAAAAATCCTGTGCATCATGAGAGAACCAAACATGTGGATGTAAAATATCATTTTGTGCGGGAAATCATCTCAAGTGGTAAGATTGGATCAAGAAGGTCCCAACTGAAGATAGCCCATCTGACATGGGGACAAAAATTGTGACTGCTACCAAACTCTCCCACTGCATGAAGTTGTTGCATGTGGGGGTTGGCTGACCTTGCAGCCGACATGAACAATGATGTAAGTAAGTGAGTTTGTTGTGCTAGCTTGGCCATAATGTATTCTAGTATATGGTTGGGAGTGATGGATGTTTTTGGCTTCAAGGTGGAGATTGTAAAATGTGAAGCCCTTTTTTAGCCATTGGATGAGGGACACGTGGCACAATCCCTGCCGTTGCCTTTATTACATCATTTTGTTCATCATATATAAATGATGCTATGGTTTGAGAAATAAGATAGATTTTGTTAATTGCTTCTCAGATTTCTTCAATTATTGTTTTGGCTAATTGTTAAGCCATATTCCTAATCCAAGTTAGTGTGATCTTCAATTAGGGTGTTGAGATTGACACTTTTAGAGATTATGGTTTATCTTGTGATAATATTTTAATTTGGGGAAATTGGTGTTGTAAGCTACTTCAAGATTCTTGTGTAATCTTGTTATTGGTTAGTGCAGTGAGCTCCTTATTTCGGAGTTCAACGTGGATGTAGTCTAAAATTTTTCAGGTGAACCACGGTAAAATCTTGCGTGTTTCTTGGTGTGAATGATTGCTCATGTTTTTCTTTGATTGTGTTATGTGAATTGAAGAAAAGTTGGGTGTTAGTTGAATCGACGAATTGATCATACTCTGGGCGTAATTCATAACACATCTGAATCATTATTATATGTTGAGGCTGAGACCGAGATTGGGGTCGGAACTGGGACCCGATTGAGGCCGGTTCCTTGACAGGGCTTGTGGTTGATATCAGAACGTGAGATTGGGAACGGGACCCGGGATCGGGGCATGGACATCCCGAATCCTGATATTAATAATATAATATTATTTATTTTAGTTGTTTATTTCTCATATTTATAATTATTTATAAAAATATATTAATATTATAAATAAATTATTTGTATTTAATAATAATTTTATTTAAAATTATTATAATTAATTAAAATAATTTTAATAATTAAAATAACATCGAATAAATAAATTACAAGTTTAATTAAAAAATGTTTTCCAATTTTTAACTTATTTTTAATTTATAGTGTATTGATTTAATAAATAAATTAATAATAAATATTGATATTTAGTATGAAATGATAAATTTGTCCATAAAAATTATACAATGTTATTTGCCCCTCAAATTCCTTGTATTAACCAAACAATGAAATCAAATTCCATCAACATTTCCTCTCTTCTCATTTCCTTTTCTCTCATCTTCTCACATTTCCTTCTTCTCACATTTCCTTCTAACCAAGAGTGGACCTCAAATTTCTATATTAGTTAGTTAGTATATGAAAATTGAGTAATTTAATTCCTAGCCATTAGAATGCAAGCAACTTCACAAGTTTAACCATAAGTTATACTCTTGATTTCAAATACCGAAATTGACAAGCAGTTACTTACTATATATGTTGCCTAATTAAATTTCTGGGTCAAACTAATCAACTAAATAGAGACCCCTCATCATCATCGAGAAAATCTTCTATGCAACAGTGGTACCACGTTATCCATATAACAAGCCAATCATCCACTGTCACGCGTGCTAAAAATTAAAAAACAACTAAAAAATAGTTGAAAAATAATACATGTCATTTTTTAATTCGCTTGTGGTACCACATCACTCATACCACTGTTGCATCAAAGAAAGTTTCGGATTTAAATTCAATGCTATCACGTAAATGACACCCAGCTCTGGTCATTAATTTGTCATGGGTCCTCGTATTTTACGGGTTTGATGGGTTTTGTGGACTGGGCTTGATTTTCTTCACACTTAGGCTTTGGCATTGGCATTCTTGTTAGGGTACACACACACTGTTGATACTTTCTGTGGGGGAAATAATGATATCAGTTTTTGTCTTTTTATATTTAAAATAATAAAATTATTTTGTAAAATTAAAATTTACTTTTTTAAATTTATTATTTTATACATAAAAGAGGAAAAAAATGATGTTGAGCAAGTAATTGAAGGAGGGGTGATTAGTATTATTGTTCTATGAGTGGATTCGTGGAAGTTCTTACTAATTTTGAATTTCTCATTGCCCGTGATCTCTCTTTTCGCTCTCTCGGATTCCTCTCCTACAAGGAGTAATACGACAAATCGCAGTGTCGTATTACTGCTTACAACATGTGACCTAGTCTTGTCCACCCCCTTCACGAGTTCATTTAATTTACTCACAGCAGCACTTAGGGGTGTCAAAACGAATCAACGAATCGAATTCGTATCGAATCCTAAACGAATCGAATCAAAATGTGATGGATTCGAATTCGATTCGTTTATTAAACGAATCCTAATATCAGGATTCGTATTCGATTCGTTTATTAAACGAATCGAATACGAATATTCGTTTATTCGTTAGTCAATGGTATTATTTAATAAAATAATTTACCACACTTGATTTACATTAATTCTTCATAAATATATACATATGAAATATGTAATTAATATATTTACTAAAAATACTTCACCAAATATTGAAAATATTACTTTTTCTATGATAATTAGCTATAATTTCTCGAATCTTAATTGAAAATTAACAAGAACTAGTAAATAAAAATAATTAAACGAATCCTAAACGAATAAACGAATCAATGAGCTTAAATTCGTATTCGATTCGTTTAATAAACGAATCGAATCGAATCGACCCATTTATTAAACGAATCCATTTTTTCAAACCCGTATTCGCTTTAAAGCGAATCGAATCGAACGAATAAATGAATCCTGACCCAAATTGCCATCCCTAGCAGCACTGCCATGCCAGCAGAAAGTCCCTACTTTGCTATATGAAAAATCCAATGTTCTCTCAAAAGTTGAATAAGTTATTGGTTTGATCGGTTAAATCGTTATAAAAAAATCGACAGAATCAGTCGATGTCATAAATGAGATTATTTAATTAAAAATAATAAAAAATATTAAATTTTAGTTCTTAATTTTAAAAATTAAAAAAAAAAACCCAATCATGTCTAATTCGCCTCATTTTTTTATATCTATTTTTAATATTTATCCGAACCAGATTTATTATCGACTCCCGATTTGACCGGTACAACCGATCGGTCAGATCCGATTTCGAAAATATGGGAAAAATCTTGCCTGTTGCTTTGCCGATTCCTTTTAATTTTAGCACACAGAATCATGCATATGCATGGGTCAGAGTCACCCCAATTAAAGCCATATTCATTATGTGATAGCCATTCATACTAGCTACTTCTGCTTGTATTCTTGGAATGGAGTAATTGCAAATGTATCCAAAATGCATCATAATATCATATTGGTCTAGAGAGATTATTATTTATAAGTCCATCATCAATATATCTTTCCAACGAATGTGATCATGTCACATGTTAACATACAATAATTTTTACATAATATCCCTCAAGTAATTATAAAACTAACAAAAAAAGGAAAGGGCCAATAATTTATTTTATTTTATCTTTAGAGTTAGAGTTAAGACTACAAAAAACAAAACCAAATATAGTATGTATATGATAGCTTTTCTTTTTGTCCTATTTCTTCCTTTATTTGGGGTTTTCCCTAACATCACCTGCTGCTAAAAAAGACCATTATAATCAACTGCTGCTTGTATATTATTATTATTATTAATTTTTTTTTGAAATCGTTGGAAACCCAGTAAAATCGCCGGTTGTCCCAGGCTCTTATAAGAAACGCACTCATTAGATTCGAATATACGATCTCAAGATGAAATACTGAATCCTACACCATCAAGTCACACCCCTTAGAGACTGTTTGTATATTATAATCATTGAAAAGTGAAAACTGCATCACATCCTCTTGAATTTTTCATAATGGTGGCTATTGTAACTTCATTAATGTCTATTCTTTTAGCTATCGGCTTCTTCTTGTTCTTGGTTTTGATTCCTTGCAATGCTAGACCAAATAAGGCAGCAGCTGATCATCAGAGCCTTAACTTTGATTTCTACAAAAAGACTTGCCCAAATGTGGAGAAAGCCCCCGTCACCACCGCCGGGACTCTTCGCATTTTCTTCCACGATTGCTTCGTTGAGGTTTGATATTATATAAAATTAATATCCCATTTTACCCTTTTATTTAAGTTCTAATGAAGTTGTCCCTTTTTTTGGAAGGGATGTGATGCATCGATCTTGATTGCATCAAGTGAAACTAACAAGGCCGAGAGGGATTCAGAAATCAACTTGTCATTGCCTGGTGATGGTTATGATGCCTTCTTTCGAGCCAAGAGAGCCGTAGAGTTACAGTGCCCTGGCATTGTCTCTTGTGCCGATGTTATGGCAATTGCCACCAGGGACTTGCTTCATTTGGTATTTAATTTTTTTATTGTCTATCACCCTTCATTTTTTGATAAAATGTTAATTTATTATATATTTCATCATGAGTTCGAACTCTATAATAGAAAATATCTTAATTAACCATATAACATATTTCTACTGTATGTACTTTTTAGATATTTATTTTGTTTGAAAAAACACGACAATTAAAACCAGAGATGCTTCAAAATTACACAACACAGGTAGGAGGGCCAAGATGGGAAGTAGCAAAAGGGAGAAGAGATAGTCTTATTTCCAAGGCTTCAAGAGTAGAAGGAAACATCCCTCAAGTGAACAAAACAATCTTTGAAATAATCACACTCTTCAAATCAAAAGGTTTATCAACCCTAGACATGGTGGCCTTATCAGGAGGCCACACCATTGGCTTCTCACATTGCAAAGAGTTCATGCCAAGAATCTATAACTACAACAAGACATATGACATTGATCCAACCATGAACCAAGACTTTGCTCGCACCCTTCGTGGTACGTGTCCCAAGACTACAAAACTTGATCCAACTGTTGTTGCATTCAATGATGTTACTACACCTTTTGTCTTTGACAATTTTTACTACAAAAATCTTCAGAAAGGAATTGGCTTGTTGGCTACTGATCAGATGTTGGTTTTGGATCCAATGACTCGAGGTTACGTGAAAATAATGGCTGATGATCAAATTTCTTTCTTTAAGCACTTTGGTGTTGCCATGATCAAGATGAGTAGCATTGGGGTTAAAACTGGCAAGGATGGTGAGATTAGAAGAGATTGCGGTTCCACTAATGGTTAACAATTAATTGTGTTGCCTGTAATATTCCCAATAACAGAGTTTTTTTTTAGCTGAAGATGATTAATATTGTTACCATTGTTGTTGTTATTAATATTTATTATCTTAATTTACGGTTATGTAAATTAACCCAACCTTTTAAAACTGATTTGGGCTTTCAGGTATAAGTCTAAATAGTCTATTTGAAAATAAATTTAAATGAATCGATTTGAACCGGTTTAGATTGGTTTGAATTTTAAATCCAAACAAACAAAGCCCACACCTATATTTACTCCGAAACTTGAACTCTAAATGGCTCATAAGTAGACCCGGCCACAATTCTAGTTAGGAATCGAAACCGAACCATAAGGTTATAGTTCCATCTGATTCCGATTCTAAAATCGGAACCGAACCGAAATTCATTTCAGTTCGGTTACGGTTCCACATAATTTGAAACCGTAACCTTAAGGTTCGGTTCGGAAACAATTTTTTTTCCCTTCAAAAATAAGAAACCGAATTGAACCAAATTTTCCAGTTTGATTCCGGTTCTACGGTTCCAAAAAAATCGGAACCGTAGAACCGAATCGATTTTGAACCGGTTCGATTACGATTCCAATTTTTTGAAATCGAAGAACCGGACGATTTGGTTCGGTTCTGAAACCAAACCGAAGCATGGCCAGATCTACTAGTAAGTGATAGCGTAACTGCATATGAACCGAAGTATATTGTATTTATACAGGAACAAGCATTGTAAAGTTATAATTTATAAGTTCTTAATGGAATGTCAACTTAGGATTATATTATATAGTACTAGCTAGACTCGGCCGGCGGTTCGGTTCCGGTTCGGAACCGAACCGAACCGGCCGGTTTCCGGTTCCGCAAGTGTGGAATCGGAACCTTGAACCGAACCGGAACCGACCGGTTCGGTTCGGTTCCAAGACTTTTTTTTTTTAAAAAAAATTTTTGAAAATTAATTAAAATAAATGAGATTAATTTTATAAATAAAAAAAATTATTACATTGAAGAGCTTGAGCTTAAATTTTAAAAAATTTAAGTTGCCTACGTATCCTTCAAGGGTGAGAGAAATCAAAGCTCACGTAGTTCCATTATAATTTTAAGACATATCCCATTTGTAAATTATAATTTTACAATTATCAATCATCATTATCAGTTGATCATTCGGCTCCGGTTCCGCTTGCACTTGTTGCAGAAGTATTATCGAACAAATCTTCAAAATCATCAGGGGTATCTTCTTGGATGTAATGAAGATCGCATAGCTTCCAATATATTAACTCCCAAGCTGAAGGCTTGCTCAACTGCAACGGTGGAAATAGGTGATGCCAATATCTCTTAAGCAATAATAGATAAAACAAGATATATATTTTGATGCCGGTTCCACCATTCAAGGATTTTAAAATTTTTACTGCATAAACTTTCATTAGAAAACTCAAAATTTGTAGATAAATAATGATCTAATTCAGGGTTATTAGTTGTCGTATCCCTAGTTTTTTTATTTCGTTGCAATAACCAACGATCCCCTGCGCTAAGCCTTGTTTGAATTACCGGTTCGCTACTACTAGATTGACCTAATGTTCCTAAGTTATATCTTACAATATAATCATTAAATAAAATAATTAAATCACTTCTTAATTTCGTCATTATGCTCGTAATATCAATTTCATCTAATATTCCTAAATAACCATAGTAAGCTTGTAAACCACCATTCAAACCTTCTAATTTAAATTTAGGATCAAAAACAGCAGTAATAAGATAAAGTAAAGGAATTTCTCTAAAATAATTCAACCATTTTACCTTCATAGCAGTAATGGCTTCGAGCAAAACAATATCATTAGGGTCGTCACTGTCAACATGCTCATCGAGAGTGCCAATAATATTCAAACTCTCAAGAAGAAATAAATGTGCTGTAGGATAATAAACATCGCTAAAAACTAAAGTAGCATCATTAAAAACTCTTAAAATATCTAAAAAAAATTCACAAATATCCCATTGACTAGGATAAAGTGTGATATTTTGAACATGTTGAGAAAAAAAACTACATAATGCATCTTTGTATTGAAATGCTTGACATAAAAGAAAATAAGTAGAATTTCAACGTGTTGGAACATCTCTTGAAAATTTAATTGGTTTAATACAATTTATTTTACAAAACTTGGTCCATTCTCTCCTAACTTGAGAATATGACCAAATACAGTTAAGTGCCGTTTTAATTGGATCAAAGAAATGTGATAATAATTTTAGTCCGTCTTGCACACATATGTTAAGGACATGACATGTACAACGAATATGAAAAAATCGACCCCCTAAATTTGGTTCACATAAGGATTTTAAATCATGAATGGATGCAGTATTTGCAGATGCATGATCAAATCCAATTGTTAAAATTTTTTCTACTAAACCATATTCATCAAAAATTACCTTCATCATTCTATAAATATTATATGCAGTATGTGGGTCATCAAAAACTCTAAATACAATAAGTCTTTTTTGCATGGTAAATGATGCACCAATCTAATGACAAGTCACACCCATGTATGAATGTGTTTGCCAATAGTAACTCCAAATATCAGAACATATAGAAATACGACATTTCATCTCTTTAAATATTTCATTTAAAATAATTTTACCATATTTATATAATTTGAAAATATGACATTTTGTTGTGTTTCGAGTCATTCTATATGCAGCAGGGTTTAAAGCATTATGCACGTAATTAGTAAAATGAAGTTTTTCACCAAAGCTTAAAGAAAGATGTGCCATACAAGTTAATTTCGCAAATTCTTCTCTATTTTTTGCATCAGAATATTTAAATAAATCTACACTACTCGTACCTCTACTAGATGATGCGTACCTGCCCATTTGAGTTTGCGTCGTATCAATGCCAAGTTCAACCAGATGATGTTTTTCCATGTGCTTGATCATATTGCCATATCCACCAGAAAATTTATAGATAACCCCACAATAGTTGCAAATTGCTCGTTGTGAACCATCTTCTAGGCGTTCCAAATTAAAATGAATTTGAAAATATCCGAGGACCGAGCCTTAACTTCTCTTCTCCGTGATTGTGCACTGACACTAGGGCCGCTCTCTTGGGTTGTCATATTTGACATTATGTTCTCAGATGAGCTTGCCATTTTTTTTTGAGAAATTAGGAAGAAAAATAAGAAAATTGAATAATTACGAATGATAACAAATTAACAACTAAATGAATTGAGATTGAGAATAAGATTATAAGAGAATTGTATTGAAGTGGGATTGAGAATAAGAGAATTATAGAAAATGAGAGAGTTGAGAATTTGGTGTGATGAAATTATGAAAAATGAATCATATTTATAGAATTTTAGAATTTTTTTGATACCAAAAATACCCCTAAATATAACCGTTTTATTACCGTTATTAGGGGTACATTAATAATTTACATTTTAAATAATAAAATTACATTTATTTTTAAAATTTTTTTTTATTCGTTTGGCTCCCTGCCCCCCAACGGCCACTAGCCGTTGGGGATATGGTTCCTGTTGGAACCGTAGAACCGGTGGAACCGTACGGTTCCACCGGTTCCGACCGGTTCAGGTTGGGGTCGAACCCCAACCGAATCGGTCGCCAACGGTTCCAGTTCCGGAATCGGAACCGGAACCGGTTGGAACCGGACCCGGTTCGGTTTCGGTTCCGAACCGGATCCGTGGCCGGGTCTAGTACTAGCTAGATATCAGGATTCTCATCCAATCACTGTGATTGATGATGATATTCCTCCTTTTTAATATACCTGTGCTGTGCATACCTCTTGATTTCACTCAAGAGGCAATGAATATTCTTACACTAAAATTCCTTTTAAGGCATGCATGGGCTTTGATTTTGACCATTTATACTCAACCAATCAATGACTAAGAAGAGCATGACATGTATTTGGTGTATATATTATTGTAAATTCTCTAAATATATAGTTTGGATGAAGGAGAGTCATTTCCCTTGGGTGGTGCCCTATGGGAAAGGCACAAACATGTATGAACATGTCATCTAAAATTGGAAGAATATACCTCTAGGCTCCAAAAGGTACATGGAAGAAGTATAACTATTAGGAGGGTTACACCCCAAACCAAATGATGCCCTTAAATGCACATTTTCATGTCTATATAAATGATCCTTTATGTTCATTCTAAGATATCCATAATATTAGAAATCTCATACATTGTGAAGACGAGTCTTTTCCTTTTGAGTCAAGAGAGTTTCCACCATTCTTCCTTGTTCGTGTTTTTGTGAAAGGAGTGCCCATTCTTTATAAGAATCCAAGTAATTCTGGGAGGACGTTAGCCACAAAATCCGTAGAGCACCGAGGCGGGGCTAATAAGTTCTTAAGGACAGAGGCAACTCAACTTGGACTTCAAGTTTTTGTCATCATCTTCATTTTCCAGGTTTTTTTTTCTAAGTTTTAGGGTTTATGTTTAATATTGGTATGTTAGTGTAAATTTGTTTTCATTGTTGAGTTCTGGTTTTGATGTTTCAGATTTGTTAGATACATGTTGATTTCGTTTAATGACACTTAATTATACAACAAACTTAATAACTTATTACTTTTAGTGTTGTCAGATGAGAATTTGCATGTGTTAATAGTTAACTTTCTGGAAAAAATGTATTATGTGCATGAAAAATAAGCAAGCGTATTCGAATGTCCGACGAACGCGTAGGCAAAATTTTGATTTTTTGTAAGAACATTCGAACGCGTATTCAAACGCAACTCGAATGCAAGTCTTCTGCCAGATAGCGTTCGAACGCGTCTTTAAACGTAACACGAACGTGAACCCTCTGGAACATTTTTTTCGAACGCGTTTTCGAATACTATTCGAACGTAAACTTTCTGGAACATTTCGTTCGAACGCGTTCTCAAACGCTACACGAACGTGAACTCTCTTGAACACTTCATTCAAACGCGTTTACGAACGCTACACGAACGTGAACTCACCAGATAGTTTTGTTCGAACGAAGAAATGAATATGACACTAACAGAATTAATCCTGGAATTAATTTTAGATTAAAATAGACTTAGATTAATTTATATTATCATAATATTAACTTAGTAAAATCATATACTGTATTACAATAAACTTGGTTGTATAGATTTAAGTTAATATCAGGGTGTTCAATTATCACAAGCATACACATAGTGATAAAGTTGAAATTTAATTGTGTGTTGCATACTTGGTTGAGAATTAAAAATGTAATCTTACACAAGTAATTTCGTCCAAGCTTGATTGATTAATACACATATAATTCTACACATATTATATTGAAGTTAATACTAAGTTTGAATGCCTAAGAGGTTCTATTGAGAAAATGTTTAAATGATATTCTGTCAAAAAGGCAATAAGAACCTAAGTGGTGATTTAAGTGGTTACTCCGGACCCCCCTCGTCCTCTAGGAATATTATTTTATTTACTTATCATAAGAAACCTTAGTAATAAATTCAAGTACTTGTGTTAATTGGTACTACTGTCCAATATAACAACGAGTGGATACTTAGTATATCACTTGAACAAGATCATCCGTTGATCGTTGTACAATTTGTCTTTTGTAGACTTATTGATCGCTGTTTCATTTTCCAGTTACATATGGCTAGCAGAAATATCACAGTACCGGTCGCTCATGGAGAAAAATCGGAAAATTTTGGTGGAGCAAACTTTAAACAATGGCAGAACAAAATGTTATTCTACCTGATAACTCTACAGTTGGCTAAGTACCTCAAAGATCCTCCGGGTCATGTGGATGGAGAAACAGAAATAGCTAAGCAACTGCGAGAAGAGACATGGTCGTCAGATGACTTCTTGTGCAAGAACTACCTATTGGGAGGACTTAACAATACCCTGTATAATGTGTACCAATGCATGATTTATGCGAAAATTCTATGGGAATCTCTCGAGAAGAAATACAAAACCGAGAATGCCGGACAAAAGAAATTTATCGTGGGTAGGTTCATGGACTAAAAAATGGTAGATTCAAGAACAATTATATCTCAGTTGAGAGAACTACAATTGATCATTCATGAAATATTGGATGAATGAATGAAACTCTCTGAGACGTTTCAAGTTGCCACAATCATTCAAAAGTTACATCCATCATGGAAGGACTTCAGGAGCTATCTGAAACACAAAAAGAAGCAGATGAGTCTTGAAGACCTTGGGGTTCGATTGAGGATCGAAGAGGACAAAATGAAGTCCTAGAAGGCCAGCTACAAGACTTGGAGTCTAAGGCCAACATCGTCAATGGTGGAAATGGTAGCAAAAAAAAAGAACAATGAAGCTGATTCTTCTCAAGCAAACAAGAAGTTTAAGGGGAAGTGCTAAAAAGTCTCAGGACAAAGGTAAGAAAAATAAAAATGAGGCCTTGTCACTGAAGATGAGCAGCTAACTGATGAGATCTCAGATATGAAACTCTCAGTAGTTGTAACAGAAGCCAACTTGGTTGGGAATCCGAGAGAATGGTGGGTAGACACTGGGGCTACTCGTCATATTTGTGTTGATAGCAAGATGTTTTACTCGTATCAGAAAGTCGATGGTGGCGATCATCTGACAATAGGAAACTCGTTTACCTTTAAAGTGGTTGGACAACGCACAATGGTTCTGAAGATGACATCCGGAAAAGAGCTTACATTGAAGAATGTTCTGCATGTTCCTGATATTCGGAAGAACTTGGTCTCGGGCTCTCTCCTTAGCAAGAATTGTTTTAAGCTTGTATTTGTTTCTGACTAGTTTGTATTGACCAAGAATGATGTTTATGTAGGAAAAATGATACCTCACTGAGGGCCTTTTCAAGTTCAATGTAATGACTGTCAATCGACACAGTGCTAATAATAAAGCTACAACTTCCGCTTATATTATTGAGTCACAAAATGTATGGCATGTGAGGTTATGATATGTTAATTATGATACGATGCGTAAATTGATTAACATGGAATTTTTTTTTAAATTTACAATTGATAACCAACATAAATGTGAGACATGTGTTGAAGCAAAAATGCATAGAGCATCATTTCATTCCATAAAATGAAGTTCTGAACCCTTAGAACTTGTACACTCTGATGTGTGCGATATGAATGTTGTGCAAACAAGAGGCGATAAAAAGTACTGTGTCACTTTTATCGATGATAGCACAATATTCTGTTATGTGTATTTGCTGAGGAGCAAAGATGAAGCTATTGAGAACTTTATACACTATAAGAACGAAGTTGAAAATCAACTTAGCAAGAAAATCAAAAGAATCAGGAGTGATAGATATAGTGAATATGTGTAACCATTTGCTGAATATTGTTATAATCATGGAATTATTCATAAAGCTACAGCCTCTTATTCGCCTCAACAAAACGGGATTGCTGAGTGCAAAAAACGAACATTGAAGGAAATGATAAACGCCATGTTGACAAACTTTGGCTTACCCCAGAACTTGTGGGGGGAAGCTTTGTTTCCGCCAACTACGTTATGAAAAAGTTGTGGGAAATAAATTTCCTTAGCGCGGCAGAAGTTGCTTTTGGTGGAACCTGCTCCGGTATGGATCTTTAAAATTTTCTTTGCCTTCTCCATTTGTTGTAGTAGCCGAAATCAATCCTTTGATGTCCAACGCTTGGATCAACCACTCGATCTTTCGAACTATGACTCGAAACCAACAAACCGAAGTGTGGGCTTCACTCATAAATATCAAAACTCTAAATAATTTAGAGAATTAAGATGTCACAATGGTGTTTGGCTTTTGGAATTTCAAACACTCTCACACACTTGTGAATGTTTGAACTCTCTCTATTTTCTCTCAATTGCACTTGTGTGAATGAATGCAAAAATGTTAACCTTAAGAAGTGAGAGAAAATGTAGAGATTATATTCTCTTACACAAGCCAACTAAAATGGTTGAGATTATATTCTCTTACACAAGCCAACTAACCTTGTCATTAAGTATCTAATGCTTTCTTACAATGGCCAACACAAAAATGTGTATGTCATACCAAAACATAAGAAATGATAAGGTAAAGACGAGGACTTTGTCATTAAGCATCTAATGTTTTCATTCAATGGCAAACGCATAAATGTGGAGGCAATACCAAAACATAAGAATTTATTAGCTAATGACAAAACTATTAGGTGTATACAAGCCATATAATAGACATAATAAATTGGAGAGCATGGCAAGCCATATGGCTTTGTCTCCAAGGTAAATAAAAATCATTACCTTAATAATGATTAAATTACCTTAAATTATATTGTAGTAATTATCTCATAATTATTACTAACTTGATTATCTCATAATCAAATAAATCTAGAAAACATTAAGTTAAACTAATTTAACATAGTTTTCATTTGTGACCATAAATATTATTAATCTCATTAATAATATACAAATATAATGTGAGCATATTATTAGACAATCTAATTATATTATGTTTGCTACAGTTAACCGAGCTAGCACGGGGACCAAATGGACCTACGTTTCCGAGCTCCAATAATTCCGAAATATTAATTAAACTCTTTAATAAAATATTATGAATTATTAACTCCACGTTATTCCACTAAAAACTTGAAGTTGAACTCCCGTTACCCTAGATGGATAAAATAAACTGAACAACTTTGGTGTCCATCGATATAGTCATTAGATATGGATATAGCCCTTCACGAATATCACATAAATAGAGCCGGGTCAAAAGTCCGTTAAACCCCTCTAAATATTTTATCTCTTAAGCACCATTGATTTTATAATTAATAATTAATTCATAACAATTATGAATATGACACTTTCTATTTGTAATAGAAAAGTTGAGCGCTCAAATTATTCAAGTCCCGAATAAACTCTTTAAAAGAGATACTCTTCTGCTTCTCGTAAGAATGAATGAATTCCATATCTATATAAAACGTTCCCAGCTACACACCAAATCATATCCCCAAAATACGTAGTTATTGGCCGAGAATGCAACACCAACCTCACCATAGTAAATTAAAGGACATAACATGTCATGCATGAGTTCATAGTACACTCAGGATTAAGATCGAATCCATATATGACCATCTATTAGATAAAATGAATTTCTTCGGTTAACAGATATTAAAAGAAATTCGTATTTATCTGAGTCCAGTTCTATATGATCTCATCTACAAGGTGCCTCAATTCCTATGTCACTACATGAACGATCCCGGATCAAGGTCGTCATACAAGTATAGAATTGACCGCAGCTATATATAAACCATAAACAAAGTACCATTTTTGTTTGCTCTCTACGGACTATTTAGATTACTAACTTTAGACTTAAATCCTTTTGTGCATCAAACATACACTAAGTCTGAAGGTACAATAGTAATCTAGGTAAACAAGACAATTGGACGATATGTGATATAAATATAACAACTTTGATAAAATAAATAATGCATTTATTATTATTACAATAATCAATTCCGTTTATAATACATGAAGCTCTAGGACCTAAATCCCAGCACAAGCTAGCTCACAAAAGATTGGACAAGACACCATATGAATTATGGAAAGGTCACACACCTTGATACAAATATATAAAAATATCGGGGTATCTTGCCAAAGTAATGGTTTCTAAACCCAAGAAGGTTATTATATGACCCAAAAATGTTGATTGTATATTCATTGGATATACTCGCAATAGTAGTGCGTATCAATTTTTGGTACATAAGTCTCAGATTCCTTACATCAATCTGAATATGATAATTGAGTCAAGGAATGTAATATTTTTTGAAGAGACATTTACTTGTAAGGAAAGACAAAGAACAAAGTCTCTCAAAAGTACTATTGATACTGTCAATGACAACGATCAGGTTAACCAAGAGTCAGATAAACATAGAAATATTGAGGCAATTGAACCTAGACCTATCAAAAGAACTAGAACGTCTAAGTCATTTGGACCCGATTTTCTGACATACTTGTTAGAAAATGAGCCTCAAAGCTATAAAGAATCAATGTTTTTGTCGGAGGCATATTTGTGGAAAGAGGCTATTTATAGTGAGATTGATTCAATCATACAAAATTAGACTTGAGAGTTGGTTGATCTTCCTCCAGGTTGTAAGCCGCTGGGCTACAAATGGATATTCAAACGGAAGATGAAAACAGATGGATCAATAGATAAGTACAAGTCAAGACTTGTCATAAAAGGTTATAGACAAAAGGAAGGCCTTGATTACTTTGACACCTATTTACCAGTGACTCGTATCACGTCGATAAGAATGCTCATAGCCATAGCAACTATATTTGGTGTTGAAATACATCAGATGGATGTAAAGACGACATTCTTGAATGGTTAACTAGATGAAAAAATTTACATGGAACGACCAGAAGGTTTCAATGTTCCTGTACAAGAACAGAAGTGTGCAAACTTGTAAAATCCTTATACGGATTAAAACAAGCACCTAAACAATGAAATGAGAAATTTTACAAAGAGATATTGTTAAACGGGTTCAAAATCAATGAGTGTGATAAGAGTGTATACACTAAATCAACTCAAAAATGATGTGTCATTGTGTGTCTCTACGTAGACGATATGCTGATAATTGATATTAATAATAAAATGTTTCAGTCTACCAAGAAAATGTTAACCAGCAAATTTGATATGAAAGATTTAGGAGTAGTTGATGATGTGATTTTATGAATTAGGATTTCCAGAACATCAGAAAAAGATATATTATCTCAGACTAACTATGTTGAGAAGATACTTGAGAAATATAATAAATGAGATCTAAATGTGGCTAGAACTCCTATAGACCTAACTCTTCATTTATCAAAGAATATTGGCTCAAGCGTATCGCAAATAGAGTATTCGAGAATCATCAGAAGTCTGATGTATCTGATAAATTGCACACGACTTGATATCGCTCAAGTTATAAATAAGCTTAACAGATATACGAGCAATCCAAAACATAACCACTAGAAAGCCATAGTAATAGTTTTGAGGTATATGAGAGAAACTTCAAAATATGGTATGTATTATACGAGATATCCTACTGTTCTAGAGGGATACAACGATGCTAATTGGATATCTGATACAGTGGATTCCAAATCTACGAGTGGATTTATTTTCACACATGCTGGTGCAGCCGTGTTATGGAAATCCTCGAGGCAAACATGTATTTCCCGATATACTATGGAATCATAGTTCATAGCATTAGACAAAACAATGGAAGAAGCGGAATGACTTTGAAATTTCCTAGAGGATATCCAAATTGGCCCAAACTAGTGCCAGCGACAAACATACATTATGATAGTCAATCAGCTATTGGGAGAGCCCAAAATACAATGTATAATGGTAAGTCTCGACACATACTTCAGAGACATAATATCATACGACAACTGCTCTTAAGTGGCATAATATCGATCGATTATGTGAAATCAAAGGAAAACCTAGCGGATCCACTTACTAAAGGTTTACCTAAAGAGCAAGTTGAGAAGTCACCGAGGGAAATGGGCTTGAAGCCTATAAATTAAGAATTGTCACTGTGGAAACCCAACCTAGATGACTGGAGATCCCAAGATCTAGGTTCAAAAGGGACAACTGAAACTTTGTGCAATTCAAAACAAGCACTGTAGAGTTTTATACTCTTTCCCATTTCGATAATGACGCATAGTGCTGTATGTCAAGGCTATGATAAGCTAAGGCTTTTAATGATCACTATATTATGAGAAGAGTCCTAATGAGGGTAAAGGCATATTACCTCTTTATAGTAGATCACCTATTTCAAGTAAGAAGTGAGGCCGCTTCCATGAGATTTTTTCAGGCTGAATTCCCTAAAGGACTTGATGAATCCATGACCAATATTCATGGCCAAAATGAACACAATCGTATAACGAGAAATGGTCGAAGTAAAGTTGTGTGTTGGCAATTGTCTCGGTTTACACCAAAAGTGGAACAGTTCAATACTATTGGTCACTGTTTTACCAAGTAAATTCGATTGTCATTCACTAGGAAAGTTTCAAGGTAAAAACTACCTATTTCGATGCAGCTTTATTTCACGGAAACTCTATTAAGTGTCTGCATGAATATTTAGAGAATTGTGGGGGATTGTTGTAAATTCTCTAAATATATAGTTTGGATGAAGGAGAATCATGTCTATTGGGTGGTGCCCTATGGGAAGGGCACAAACATGTACAAACATGTCCTTTAAAATTGGAAGAACATACCTCTAGGCTCCAAAATGTACATGGAAGGGGTATAACCCTTAGAAGGGTTACACCCCAAACCAAAAGGTGCCCTTAAAGACACATTTCCATGCCTATATAAAGTATCGTTTATGTTTATTCTAAAATAACCATAATACTAGAAGTCTCATACATTGTGAAGAAGAGTCTTTTCCTTTTGAGTCAAAGAGAGTTTCCATCATTCTTCATTGTTCGTGCTCTTGTGAAAAGAGTGCCACTTTTTAAGAAGAATCAAAGTAATCATGGGAGGACATTAGCCACAAAATCCGTAGACACCGAGGCGGGGCTAATAAGTTCTTAAGGACATAGGCAACTCGACTTGGACTTCAAGTTTTCATCATCTTCTTGATTTTCTAGATTTTCTCTAAGTTTTAGGGTTTATGTTTAATATTGGTATGTTAGTGTAGATTTTTTTCATTGTTGAGTTCCGATTTTGAAGTTTCAGATTTGTTAGATGCATGTTAATTTCGTTTAATGACACTTAATTATACAACATATATAATTTCATTAATTATTCAATATATTTACAAATTTATTAGATTTTATTAATTATTTATATTTTATCCTCATATATTCCCCAATATTTGAACTATGAGGTAAGCTAAATAAAGATATTTGAAAATTATTCTGTTATACTCTTTGAGATTTAAAAATATATTAATTGAATCTAATGGGTTTTATGTATATTTGTCTAAAAATAAATTTTGAAAATTAAAAATACTCGACAATTACTGAATGAAAAGAGTCACCACATGTATCTATCTTTTTTAATTTCCAAATTACAAATCTTAGATATATAATTATGTTAATTATTCATGCAATTGTTAGATAATATTAAATGCTGAACAAGATCGCGTGAATGTTAGACACCACATAAAAAATATTCCTGATCACACTACAAGAAACAAGTTCTTTAGTGTCGTCAAAAAAATCGTCGCTAACACTAAAAGTACTAAATATATATCGTAAGAAACAACGACACTACAAATATAACATTTAGTGTCGCCATAGAACTTTCGATGCAAAATATCAACATTTAGCGTCGAATATAGTTAGCAATGCTAAATGTCATTATTTTCAAGGTCGCTAATTATATTCAACGTTCAAGGTTGATATTTAGCGTCGATACTTAACTTCGACGCAAAAAAGTCCTAATAGCGTCGCTATTGATACCGACGACGCTAAAAAGTCTACAAAAAAATTAGTAACCCTCACCCCTTCTTATATTTATTCAACTTCTTATTCAATTTTCTTCAATACCCATATAAAAAGTATGTATGAAACAATGTGCGACCAGAAGGGTCAATTGTTGAGACCTGTTTAGCAAATAAAGCCCTAATATTTTGTTCGATGTACTTAAAAAATATTGAAAAACCTTTAGTTTTCGGACTAGAAACTACGATGTGGAAGAATATGAATCACACAATGTCTCTATTTTCCGAAAAAATTGCAGGCCCTTCGGGAAAATGATTGTTAAAATACTTTCAATAGAGGAACAACAACATGCTCATTGGTTTAATATGAATAATTGCGATGAGGTTCAGTCGTATCTATAGTATGCATGTCTAAACTCAATTTAATAATTTTAATAATTTACAATGATTTTTGAATGATTTTATCATTTTTAATATATACATCATGAGAATGCACTTGGCAGCAACAACAACCAAAATATCAGTGACAAGCAACGAAAGACATTCCCTAAGTGATTTGAGATAATTGTGAGTTTTTTATATACCTAAATTTTTTCAATGTATTATATATCTTATTTTCTCTAATCAATGATTTCACATGTGTAGGAAACACTTTCCTTGCGCAGCGGAAACGTCTTAGGCACACAGATCAGACTTGAAATTTTTTTATGCCATTCCATTGAACTGCCGAATGTTACTGCCACCACCACTGAAATTTTGGTTCAGTTTTAGATAAAATTCTAGCCCCGAAATAGCCCCGGAATAATCCCCAAATAGCCTTGAATAGCTAGACAAAAACTGGACTGTTTTGGACTCGATTCTCGCCCAACGCACTGCAGAAATAACCACTGAAATACGTGGAATATGACTGTGTTTCAGTTCTGATTTTTCACTTGAAAATAGCCCCAACACAGCCCCAAAACACCATAAAATATTCCCCAAAAAACTGGATTAAAACGAAACTAAACTGAATTTCGTTTCACCAAGTATAAGGGCGGCAATGAGCAAAACAAAGTCTCACTGCCGAGTACAACAATAATGAGATGAAAAAGATGATTTGTTCGATACTACAAAGTCTTCTAAACTATATCTCGTTACCAACAGAAGCTTATATGAGCAAGACTCACAAAATAATCCCTAAACGTTTTAGAGATGTAAGCACACTTATTATTTGTTTTTAATTTCTTCTTTTTCTTTCTTTTGGTTTGTCTAAACTTTTGAGAGAGAATGAAGAAGAAGAAGAAGATGTAGGCTAGGTTTGGAATGAACATACTTACAAAAGAAAAATCATATTTTCATTTTTATACTTAGGGTTTAATTTTACAAAAAATAAATCATTTCCCTTCCCACCATATGGAATTTTCGGCCAAGCATATGTGAAAATAAAAAATTTGTAACAACAATCTTAATTACCATAATGAGAAAATGTTACTAAATAAATATTCAATTAACCTTTTGAAAAAATATAACTTCCAAATGTAATCAAGGGTTTCCAAAACCCAATGCTTGAAATTCCAATAATGGCCTTATTAAACTATATCTAATATAATTTAATTTTATACATTTAATAATTATCATATAATTATTAAAACCATATATTAACTTTTAATATATAGTTTCAAGTGTGACAAATAATATCATTAATCATATTAATAATATTTATACATATGTGAGTATATAATTGGATATCCAATTATACAAAATTCGCTATAGTATATCAAGTTAACACGATGACCAAATTGACCTACGGTTCCGAGCTCCAATAATCTTATAATATTAATTAAGCTCTTAATTAAATTTCGAATTATTAACTACGAGTTATTCCACTAAAAATCCGAAGTTGCACTCTCGTTGCCGCAGATGATATATTGAGCCGAATTAAGTCGGTGTCCATCGATATTATCACTACATACGAATTAACCCTTCACAAGTATCTCGTAATTAGATCCAGGTCATAATGTATGTTATACCCCTCTAATTATTTTTACCTTAAGTGTCATTGATTCTCTAATGAACGATTTATTCATAATCATTATGAATTTTAATCTTTCTATTCATAATAGAAAGACTTGAGCGCCCAAACCATTCAAGTACCGAATCAACCCTTAAGGATGATACTCATTTAATTCTCGCAAGAAGGAGTGAACTCTATATATATGTAAAACGTTCCCAACTACACAACAGACCATGCCCCCAAAGTACGTAGCTATTGGTCGGGACTGCTACACCAACCTCACATTTGTAAATCAAAGGACATAGCCTTCCATGCAAGAGTTTGTAGTACACTCAAGATTAAGATCAATCCGTATATGACCATCTAGTAGATTGAAATAACTTTCTTTGTTTAACGAATGTTATAAGAATGTCATTTCCATTGGGTTAAGTCCTATATGATCACATCATATAAGGTGCCTCCATTCTTATGTCTATACAAGGACGATCTCAGATTAAGGTCGCCATACAAATTTAGAATGGACCGGAGTTATAGATAAAACACAAACAAAGTACCCGCTTTGTTTGCTCTTTATGGACTATTTAAGATTACTATCTTCAGACTTAAATCCTCTTGTGTATGAAATTCATACACTAAGTCTGAAGGCACATAAGTAATCTAGGGTATTCTAGATATTTTATAATATGTGAAAATTAAATAAACACTTTGATAAATGAATAATGCATCATTTTATTTCAAAACATATAAAACTATTTACATTACATGCAGCTCTAGGTCATACATTCGAACAATCTCCCACTTGCACTAGAGCAAATGGGACATGTCACGTAATCCTACACCATCTAGGTGACCTTCAAACACTTTAGCCGACAAAAAAGTCTTTGTAAATGGATCAGCCAGGTTCTATGCGGATTCAATCTTTGTGACAGTAACGTCTCCTCTCTGTATTATCTCCCTGATGAGATGATATTTCCTCTATATATGCTTTCCCCTCTTGTGGCTTCTTGGTTTTTTTGAATTTGCCACTGCACCATTATTATCGCAATAAAGTGTGAGTGGTCTATCCATATCTAGAATAACTTCAAGATCTCTCAAGAATTTACGGAGCCAGACTACTTTCTTAGCTGCTCCACAAGATGCTACATATTCAGCCTCTATGGTGGAGTCGGCAATGAAAGATTGCTTTATACTCCGCCATACTATAGCCCCACCACCTAGGGTAAACACTGATCCAGATGTTGATTTCCTAGAATCGACATCTGTCTAAAAATCAGAGTCTGTATATCCTCTTAGGATCATATCCTCATCGAAATATACAAGCATATAATCTTTCGTTCTCTTAAGATACTTGAGAACATGTTTCACAGCCACCCAATTATGGGCAACATGACCTGGGCAACGCCGTTTCTAGGCTCGCGGCACTAGTTGGGAAGTACTAGATAACATGGAGTCGCCACCCGGTGTGAACCGGGACAAAGATTTAAGGCCGCACTCACCCCTCGCAAGGGAAGACCTCAAACCATTGGGTTCGGAATGGTCCCTTACTTATGTCACTTGTAATGAAAGGATTTATGTAATAATTTAATCAAGCTTAAGTAACACTTATTTCCAAGAGTATCATGCTTTTAAATTTTCATATGCAAAATAAAAACTTATGTACACATTTCTCATATATCTTACATTTAAACTTGCATGCTTAACATATATCAAAACAGCAACGAACATACAACTTCATTTGCATATTACATTCAGGAAAACACAAGCACCAATATTAACCATACAAGCACACATATGGGCACTTTTCCAAGTGGTACGTGGAATTGTATCCCAAGTACAGACCGCACTGCCGTCCATTCGGAATCGGCTACGGAATTTACGTCTGGGTTTCCATCCGATATACCGCAAGAAATAATACTCAAATGTTATCACGGCATAAGCATATGAACTGTAATACATTAACATATTGGTGTTCATGTATGTGGGGATAGCTACTAGGAAAACTATGCATAAAATCTAATGAAGAGGACTCAATTCAGTGGGTGCGCGTTCGTGTAGCGTTCGTAAACGCGTTCGAACGGTAAACAGAAGGTTCGCGTTCGTATAGCGTTTGATAACGCGTTCGAACGGAAATGAAACAGAATGCTCACGTTCGTATGGCATTTGTGAACGCGTTCGAACGGAAATGAAACAGAATACTCACATTGGTGTGGCGTTTGTGAACGCGTTCGAACGGAAATGAAACAGAATGCTCACGTTCGTATGGCGTTCGTGAACGCGTTCGAACATAAATAAGACCTGATGCATGACAAGGCAAAATACATGCGCGTTCGAGTTGTGTTCGTAAACGCGTTCGAACGGGAACAGACCTGATGCATAAAATGGGACGCAATACATAAACGCCAAAATAAAGGGGCGCGGCGAAGTACTGCCGTAAAGGTGGCCTTTTGGGGCTCTTGATCTCTCAAAGAGAGGACCTTTAGACAACATACTAAGCCCATGCACTCGACTGAATCATGCATACAAAGAATAAAAGCAATAATATTAAACATAGTGTGCCCGATTGAACGTATCTTGTATCCAACCGAACACACATCAACCGGCGCGGCAAAGCATCGTGGTAAAGGGCTTTAGCCCCTCCCCATAGGGGATCTCACATCGCACTTACTAAGCCCATGCGCTCGGTTGAATCATGCATACGAAAATAAAGACAATCATATCAAACAAGTATGTCCGATTGAACGTATTTCGCATTCAACCGAACACACATCATCGGTGCGGCAGAGCATCGTGGTGAAGGATTTTAACCCTCCAATTAGGGAACCTTTCATCGCACTTACTAAGCCCATGCACTCGATCGTATCATGCGGGAATAGACAACATGCAGAATTTAAATAACAAGAATTAAATAAACCAAAACAACACAAAACAAAGAACTACTAGTGTGTACTCAAGTGGTACGTGGAGTTGTGTCCCAAGTACAGACCGCACTACCGTCCATTCGGATTCGGCTACGGAATTTACGTCTGGGTTTCCATCCTATATACCACAAGAGACGACACCCTTCCATTCATCCAACACCCACAACACACATCATACACACAACAAATGCCACAAATACAGAAAATGTAATCAAAATAAATAACCAGAATTAAATAAGAATAAGTGTGAAAGATACCCTCAGGTCTAACCTTTTAAGCTGTCTCTCGGACTCGCGTTCCACGAAGATCGAAAGGGGGTAAAGCTCCGCAACTTTTCTGGTTCACTGGTTTGCCTCTTCCTTCGCTGTTTGGCCACTCAAGCTATTGTTCCGACTCCGTTTTACTGCTGTTTCCTTGTGGTTTTGCTGCCGCTTCCTCTGTGTCCTCTGCTTACTGTTTGTGGACTGTTTTGATATTCTTTTTGGTGTGGTTTTGTGTGGTTATTTCAAGGATTATAAGTGTCTTTTATGTTACTATTTTACGGGATTTTAAGGACTGTTTTGGTGTGGTTTAGGCTGCTGTGTTTTGTGTGATTTTCGGTGGTGGTTAGGGGTTGTTTTGGTGTAATTTTCGGTGGTGTGAGGGTAAGGATCAAGGGAGTTATATGCTTGTGATGTCTAGTATTTCTTGCTATAATTCTTGTGTGAATTGTGTGTATGAGCTAGAGAGATTGGAGAGGAGGGATGGCTAGGTTAGGGGTTGTTTATATAGAGAAGGGCCAGGGCTTCACCTTGTCTCACAAGGAAGAGATTTGCTTCCAAATTTAGGAGAGATGAGAAAGGTATACACAAGATTGAGGGGGGACAAAATATTTAAGTTAGGAAGTTGTAATATTTAATTTGTGTTGGTTTAGGAATACAAATATTTTAGATTGGTAATTATCTTATTAGATTAGGAAGTCAAATATATGATTGGCTTTAATTGGTTAGGATTAATTTTAATTAGGTGTATCTTCTTTTTAGTTTTAGTATATAATATATTTAATTTGTCTAAGTTAGGCATGATTTTATTTTATGTTTTCTTTAATTTGGTAAATGATTTAATTCTTTATTTATTTAATTTAATTAATATTTCATTTAGTTAATGTTTTAAATTTAATTAATAATTATTTAATTTGGGATGTGTTTTATGGGCTTTGGGGGGCTAAATGGGCTGGGGTGCGAGGCTAGCAGCAAAACCAGAAATACCGGCTTCGTTCGAACGCCAATTAGAACGCGGCACGAACGTCCGCAATCTGCACGAGATTCGAACGAAGTAACGAACGCAGCACCAACGAAGACAGTGAACTTGTGGAATGAACTTGATGACATACTTATTCTGAATTTCCCCTTCCGACCTTCGTTTCCCGCAATATCCTTAGCTAAAAAAGTAGTGCCTCCAATTGAGACTCATCATCGGGTTTCACATGCGAAAATGCAATGCCTACAGTCGCCCCCACTTTGATGGGACTTGTGCAGTGTGTGACTTTGAACAATCCTATCAAAGTTATGCAATGCATTTTTACTTACCTGGCTCGGCTGCCGCCTCGAGTTGAGTTGGTACTGCAGCGTACCTCAATCCTGGGACGCGTCCCAATAATTGCAACTGACAACGGGGTCACCTCGACCCTGGGCACTTCGACCCAACACCACTGACTATAGGGACCTCGCCCTGGAACTGATGATGTAGTGGGCACCTCGACCCTGGGCACCTCGACCCGGAACTACAACCGACAACGGGGGCACCTCGACCCTGGGCACTTCGACCCAACACCGCTGACCATAGGGACCTCGCCCTGGAACTGATGATGTAGTGGGCACCTCGACCCTGGGCACCTCGACCCGGAACTACAACCGACAACGGGGGCACCTCGACCCTGGGCACCTCGACCCAACACCGCTGACTATAGGGACCTCGCCCTAGAATTGATGATGTAGTGGGCACCTCGACCCTGGGCACCTCGACCCGGAACTACAACTGACAACGGGGGCACCTCGACCCTGGGCACCTCGACCCAACACCGCTGACCAAAGGGACCTCGCCCTCGAACTGATGATGTGTCTTCCTACCTGGAAATGACATAATATGGGCCTCGCCCCCAAGCTGATATGGGCCTCGCCCCTTGGGACTCATCCCAAAAACTGAAATTGCGTTGATGTTGCTTGGCTCATTCCTGCCGCTTTCTCCTTTCTTTGAACCTGCGAACACAAAACAGAAACAAGCACAAAGAGAATGCAATGTTACGTGTATGCATGAATGATTTTCCTATCCCGTTGGGTTAGATCCTCTGCCAATTCTTGTGGTGACTGCTCAGTCTTCTCTCCCTCATGCAAAGTATTGCTTCAATCTGTCTACGTTGATCGGCTCGGTGAACTCGTTTCCTTCCAAGTCTGATAGCTTCACTGCTCCGTTTCCCATTACCTTTTGCACTATGTAAGGTCCTTCCCAGTTAGGTCTGAATTTTCCTCTCGGATCTGTAGTCGACGGCCTCGACTGCTTAAGTACCAAATCACCCTTTCTGATCTTGGTGGGGCGTACTTTCTTGTTGAATGCCCGGGCTAGTCTCTTCTGATACAACTGCATGTGATACAAAGACTTCGTTCTCTTCTCATCCAACAGTGCTAACTGATCAAATCTCTGTGCGGCCCATTCATGTTCCGGTAATTTTGCCTCTGCTAATACCCTCAGGGACTGTATTTCCATTTCTACTGGCAATACTGCTTCCATTCCGTAGACTAAGGAGTAAGGTGTGGACACTGTTGCTGTTCTTACTGATGTTCTGTACCCCCACAAAGCATACGGTATTTCTCGGCCCAATCTCTGAATTCTCTGTCATCTTAGCTAAAATTGTCTTTATAGTCTTGTGGCTGCCTCAACTGCCCCATTTGCCTGCGGCCTGTACGGTGATGACTTGTGGTGGCCTATCCCATACCTCTGTAACATTGCCTTCGTCTCTCCTTGAAACTGGACCCCGTTGTCTGTCACTACATGATGCGGCATACCATACCGACAAACGAGGTTCCGAGCTATGAACCTTGCCATTTGTTTTGCTGTAACATTACGGAATGATTCGGCTTCCACCCACTTTGAGAAGTAATCTACTGCCACCACTATGAAGCGATGCCCATTTGATGCATTTGGTCGAATTTCCCCAATCATATCAATTCCCCATGCTGAGAAAGGCCACGGCTCTGACAACCCATGCAATTCTGTGTGCGGTAAGTGATTCAAATTACCATGTGCTTGACAGTCATGACAGTGCTTTACCATCTTCGCGCAGTCTGTTTCCATGGTTGACCAATAAAAACCTTGTCTCACTATCTTGCGGGACAGATTCAACCCGTTCATGTGCGGCCCACATACCCCGGCGTGTACCTCTTCCATTACATGTTGAGCTTCTTCTTTTCTCAAACACTTCAGCTGAATACCATTTGCCTGCCTCTTGTACAGTTCCTCTTTCAAAGTCACATACTGGGAAGCTAACTTCTGAATGGCTATTCTGTCTTTTCTGCCCGCCCCTTCCGGGAATTCACCATGTTCCAGATACCTCTGAATGTCATAATACCAAGGTTTACCGTCGTCAACCTCAACTTCCAGAATCCTTTCTATCTCATAAGCAGGTTTACTTGCTGTTGTCAGTACCAACGGTCTCATCACTAACTTCTCTGGATTTTCCCAAGTCGCTGCTAGTGTAGCCAATGCGTCTGCCATCTGATTCTCTTCTCTCGGTAGGTGCTGAAACTTACACTCGGGGATAACCTGTGCCAATTTTATGAGGTGAAGAAGGTAAGGCTTCAACCGTTCTTCCTTCAATTCCCATTCTCCTCGCATCTGCTGGACTACCAACATAGAATCTCCGTAGATTTCCACACTCCCGGCCTTCAAGGCTATCAATGCTGTCAAACCAAAAGCACATGCTTCATACTCGGCCATGTTATTAGTCACTCTGAATGTCAACCTCTTGGCCAAAGGCAAAGTCTCTCCCTCGGGGTTACTATCACGATCCCGATTCCGGCTCCCTTGTAATTCACTGCCCCGTCAAAATACATCTTCCATCTCTGGACTGTTATTGCTTGGATTTCTTCGTCTGGAAACTCAAACTTATACTGATCCCCCTCAACATGTTGCAATGCCAGAAACTCCGCTACTGCTCGCCCCTTGATCACTTTGGAGGTGAGATACTCAATGTCAAACTCTGTCAACAATACCAACCATCGGCCCAGTTTTCCCACTAGTGAAGGCACTGAATGAAGATATTTCAGAGGATTCTCCTTTGCCACTACCTGGATCTTATATGACTGGAAATAATGCCGCAATTTTCTGGAAGCCCATACCACTACAAGACATATCTTCTCAACTTCCTGATACCGAGCCTCATATTCGGATAAGTTGGTATTGTGTCATGGGCAATGTTTCTGTCTACCCCATGCATGTCCTCATAGGACCAAGCAAATACTTTGGCATATTTGACCAACACTTCTTCTAGTTTCTCCCTTTCTTCGGAGGTTACTTCACTTGCAATCAAAATTTCTTTGGGGTTCTCAAGTGTGCCCAAGTTAAATGCAATAGTTCTGGCTGAACTGATGTCAAATATGCTTGATTCATGCAGAGTGAATGGAAATGACTCAGGCAAGTAAGCAAAAGAAATGTCTTTATTATTGGATAATGCGGAAGTACATTCAAATAAGTCAGGAAGGTAAATGTCTTCATCATCTATAGACACTTCTTCCTTTGCAATCAGGTCTTCCTCAGGCTTCTCATCTTCTTCCAGAGTCGGGCTCTCTAACTTCATCAGCTCTTCTTCCCAAATCTCTGCTTCCACAGCTTTTCCAGTCAATGGCTTCTCACCCAACAAATCCTGGAAGATCTCAAACCCAGGTACAACAATCCCATTAACCTCCACAGGTTCAGGCTCTCCTTGATACCCTGAAGCTTTCACAAAGCACTCCATCAGCCTCAGGCCCTTTTTCTTGACCCTTGGCTTTTCTTCGTCAGATTTGTACCCCAAACCCTTCCGAGTAGTCTGTCCTCTGAAATCCGGCAATTTTGAACCTTCACCGGGCTCAAACTTCATCTTCTCCATAATCCTAGCCACCCTAGGATTCACCCATTCCTCGAAAGTAGTTGATACCTGAAACCTCGTGAAAGATTGTATCTCCAAGGCAGCCACATCATTATCTAACTCAGCCCGGATGGTAACAACTTCTCCCTCACATGGGAATTTGATCATCTGATGCAAAGTGGAAGGCACGCCCCCAAGTTTGTGAAACCAAGGCCTTCCCAACAATAAGGCAAAAGTGGCTGGGATGTCCAGCACTGTGAACTCAACCTCATCTTCAATCGGCCCTACCTTGACCATAGCCACAAAGGTACCCTCAACTCCCCTTTTACTGTCATCATAAGCTTTAATAGTCATACTGGAGGGGTCCAAGTCTGTTCCTTTCATACCCAATCTTGCCAGAATTTTCAACGGGCACACATTGATGGACGAACCGTCATCCACCATCACACATGAAGTTTTCTTGCCCCTCACCTCGGCCCTGATAAATAGAGGCCTGTTATGATTTCTTCCCTCCACCGGGAGTTCATCCTCAGAAAAGGATATCTGCAAAGCTTCTTCTGAACCGACCCAACAAACATTGCGGGGTTGGCATCCTCCGGTACCACAATCTTGCTCAAGGCCTCAACCATAGCCTGCCTATGCTCCCGAGATGCACATAATAGTTCCCAGATACTCACTTGTGCTCTAGTCTTCCTCAATTGCCTCAGCACTACATCCCCTTCAGTATTTTCTGCAGTCTCAACCACTTCTCTACCATCTGTCAAAGCTTCCTTACCCTTTTCCGCCATATCATTATAAAAACGACCGCTCCGTGTCATTCCCCTTACTTCTTCCTCATCACTGCTAGAGAAATCAAGCCAGAAGTTTTTTCCCTGCTCAAACTCATCCTCACTAGTGCTATCCCAGATTCCCAGGCAAAAGGCTTGAGGGTGAAAGGATTTCAGGACAAGGTCTTCTGGGAGGCCAGAATTGATCATGTAGGCTGGTGGTGGTACGGCACGGTAGTTGGGTAAGGGGTTTCTGTGTGTGTCAGGCTGTTCTGTTTCTGGGTTGGGTATTTTCTTGGAGTCTATTAGGTCTTGGATTTCATGGCGGAGTCGGGCGCAATTGTCGGTGTCATGGCCTTTTTGTTGGTGGAAGTGGCAGTAAAGGCTTAGGTTATAATGTGATGGTAGGGGATTGGGTAATGGTTTGGTATCCCAGGGTTTTAAAAGCCCTTGCCTCTTCAATTTCTCTAGCACCTTAGACAGGGGCCTTCCCAAGTTGGAAAACTGCCTGTTCCGGATAGCAGCAATTTCAGCAGAAACGGGCTTTGTTCCCGATGTTCCCCCAATGGGCCTCCTGTTCAGACCATAGAATTTTCTATTCTCGGCCTCTTCTTCCTCAATATCCATGACAGTTTCCCTCAACTGCCGAAAGTCTGCAATCATGGAGGTCATCCTCCTCAATTTGCCATAAATGGAGGGCTTGGTGCCCTTGATAATCATCTTGATCTGATCCTTCTCCGAAGGCCTAGTCTGCATTTTCAATAACTGACCCCTCCACCGGTCCACATACTCCTTAAAACTCTCCTCCGCTTTCTGCTTAACATTCTCCAGATCACGGAGTGACAGATCGATCTCCAAGTCGGTGACATATTGCTTCAGGAAAGCATCGGCTAACTCCCTCCAATCTTCCTTACTTTCTTATCCAAACTGTGGTACCATACCACGGGAGCTCCTTCAAGCGACATTCCAAACATTTTCTGTACCTGACGCTGAGATAAGCCAATTGAACTCATGACTGATACAAACTGTCGGAGATGCACCCTCGGATCCCCATTCCCGTTGAACTTAGCCATATCCGGCATCTTGAACTGTACCGGCAACTGTTCCTCAAAAGTCAATGTGTCATAATCCAGCAAATCCTCATTCTTACCCCTCATCTTGCGGGTAACCGACTCAACCTGATCTCGAAGTTTCTGTAACTCTGCCTGAGACCCAGATACTCTGCCCGCTGCATACTCTGCCATATCATCAAAAGTGGGGGTATCATCCCCCAATCTGTTCGGAGGTTCCTCTTGCCTTGCATCCCCAGAACTACCCCCAGCACGAGACCCGGCTATACCAGCCACAGCAGTAGTCAAAGCCTGCAACTGTTCAGTGACTTTGGCGAGATTGTTCTCTAACTGATCCATACGGGACACCTCATTATCGGATTCACTCATACTTGTTCTTTTAGTGAGCCTTGTCCCTTCTCTAACCCAAACGGTATCTATGTTGTCTTTTTGAGACATAGATGGTGTTAACATGATATATGGATGCATGAGGTGCATGAGATGCATGTAACATATAACATACTAAATAAAATAAAATTCTCAAACAAATCGGCCTATTATCATTTTAGAAGCTTTTGGGACAACTGTCATAAGAGCAAACCCGTCCCAGTTTAAATGGCCCAACGAGTTCATGTCTTATGGCAAAGAGCCCAACTAAATCCAAATGATAATATTACGAACACAAGCACAAGGTGGCCCACCAACACTTAGACGCCTTTGGCCCAATAGTCATGGAATACATCCTTGTCCCAGTTTAAATGGCCCAACAAGTCCATATCCCATGACAAATGGTCCAAATGGATCCAAACGATAATGTTCCCAAACACAATCATACATGACATAATAATTTTTACATAATGGCCCATCCACATTTCAGAAGCCTTGGGCCTAATAGTCATATAGTACGAACTTGCCCCAGTTTAAATGGCCCAGCAAGCCCGCATTTCTGACAATAGTCCAACTGCATCCAAATGAGGATGGTCCATAAGCACATTCTCAAGGAAATAATTGTTACTTTAACCATATAAACCGTTCTAGGGGTGGATTTGCAAGAGTATGGACAAAGGCTCTCACCGGCGAAGGATAGCCCACAACTAGGTCTCCCCACTCAAGGGTTCAAGCGACCAAGTGAGCGTATCCCTTTTTATACACTAAGGTACGTGCCAATGAGCTATGGTGTGTGACGGACTGTCAAATGGATTTCCCGTTGTAGATTCCCCAGAGGGAAGGTGGAGCGAGGCTCACTTAAATACCCAAGCCTCTTAGGCTCTTATCGCTTGGTGTCAGGAATAAACAACGAGTCCTCCAAATTAGTCCATCACAAAGGCTACGAGTAGATGGCCATATAGGTGTCTTCACAGCTTTTCCTTCTAGAAAGGTAGTGAGTGAAGGAAGACACCAAACCATTACCTAGCCTCAAAGTGCCCTTGATTAAACCCCTACTTATCCAATATAGACATGGCCAATTAAAACATAAATCCACTCATTACAAGACAATATTTCGGGGCCAATTCTCTATCCCCAGTGGAGTCGCCAGACTGTGGGCAACAGGACCTGGGCGACGCCGTTTCTAGGCTCGCGGCACTAGTTGGGAAGTACTAGATAACATGGAGTCGCCACCCGGTGTGAACCGGGACAAAGATTTAAGGCCGCACTCACCCCTCGCAAGGGAAGACCTCAAACTATTGGGTTCGGAATGGTCCCTTACTTATGTCACTTGTAATGAAATGATTTATGTAATAATTTAATCAAGCTTAAGTAACACTTATTTCCAAGAGTATCATGCTTCTAAATTTTCATATGCAAAATAAAAACTTATGTACACATTTCTCATATATCTTACATTTAAACTTGCATGCTTAACATATATCAAAACAGCAACGAACATACAACTTCATTTGCATATTACATTCAGGAAAACACAAGCACCAATATTAACCATACAAGCACACATATGGGCACTTTTCCAAGTGGTACGTGGAATTGTATCCCAAGTACAGACCGCACTACCGTCCATTCGGAATCGGCTACGGAATTTACGTCTGGGTTCCATCCGATATACCGCAAGAAATAATACTCAAATGTTATCACGGCATAAGCATATGAACTGTAATACATTAACATATTGGTGGTTCATGCATGTGGGGATAACTACTAGGAAAACTAGGCATAAAATCTAATGAAGAGGACTCATTCAGTGGGTGCGCGTTCGTGTAGCGTTCGTAAACGCGTTCGAACGGTAAACAGAAGGTTCGCGTTCGTATAGCGTTTGATAACGCGTTCGAACGGAAATGAAACAGAATGCTCACGTTCGTATGGCGTTTGTGAACGCGTTCGAACGGAAATGAAACAGAATGCTCATGTTCGTATGGCGTTCGTGAACGCGTTCGAACATAAATAAGACCTGATGCATGACAAGGCAAAATACATGCGCGTTCGAGTTGCGTTCGTAAACGCGTTCGAACGGGAACAGACCTGATGCATAAAATGGGACGCAATACATAAACGCCAAAATAAAGGGGCGCGGCGAAGTACTGCCGTAAAGGTGGCCTTTTGGGGCTCTTGATCTCTCAAAGAGAGGACCTTTAGACCAACATACTAAGCCCATGCGCTCGACTGAATCATGCATACAAAGAATAAAAAGCAATAATATTAAACATAGTGTGCCCGATTGAACGTATCTTGTATCCAACCGAACACACATCAACCGGCGCGGCAAAGCATCGTGGTAAAGGGCTTTAGCCCCTCCCCATAGGGGATCTCACATCGCACTTACTAAGCCCATGCGCTCGGTTGAATCATGCATACGAAAATAAAGACAATCATATCAAACCAAGTATGTCCGATTGAACGTATTTCGCATTCAACCGAACACACATCAATCGGTGCGGCAGAGCATCGTGGTGAAGGATTTTAACCCTCCAATTAGGGAACCTTTCATCGCACTTACTAAGCCCATGCACTCGATCGTATCATGCGGGAATAGACAACATGCAGAATTTAAATAACAAGAATTAAATAAACCAAAACAACACAAAACAAGAGAAGGTGTCGTTTACTCAAGTGGTACGTGGAGTTGTGTCCCAAGTACAGACCGCACTACCGTCCATTCGGATTCGGCTACGGAATTTACGTCTGGGTTTCCATCCTATATACCACAAGAGATGACACCATTCCATTCATCATCAACACCCATAACACACATCATACACACAACAAATGCCACAAATACAGAAAATGTAATCAAAATAAATAACCAGAAATTAAATAAGAATAAGTGTGAAAGATACCATCAGGTCTAACCTTTTAAGCTATCTCTCGGACTCGCGTTCCACGAAGATCGAAAGGGGGTAAAGCTCCGCAACTTTTCTGGTTCACTGGTTTGCCTCTTCCTTCGCTGTTTGGCCACTCAAGCTATTGTTCCGACTCCGTTTTACTGCTGTTTCCTTGTGGTTTTGCTGCCGCCGCTTCCTCTGTGTCCTCTGCTTACTGTTGTGGATTGTTTTGATATTCTTTTTGGTGGGTTTTGTGTGGTTATTTCAAGGATTATAAGTGTCTTTTATGTTACTGTTTTACGGGATTTTAAGGACTGTTTTGGTGTGGTTTAGGCTGCTGTGTTTTGTGTGATTTTCGGTGGTGGTTAGGGGTTGTTTTGGTGTAATTTTCGGTGGTGTGAGGGTAAGGATCAAGGAGTGATATGCTTGTGATGTCTAGTATTTCTTGCTATAATTCTTGTGTGAATTGTGTGTATGAGCTAGAGAGATTGGAGAGGAGGGATGGCTAGGTTATGGGTTGTTTATATAGAGAAGGACTAGGGCTTCACCTTGTCTCACAAGAAGAGATTTGCTTCCAAATTTAGGAGAGATGAGAAAGGTATACACAAGATTGAGGGGGGACAAAATATTTTAAGTTAGGAAGTTGTAATATTTAATTTGTGTGGTTTAGGAATACAAATATTTTAGATTGATAATTATCTTATTAGATTAGGAAGTCAAATATATGATTGGCTTTAATTGGTTAGGATTAATTTTAATTAGGTGTATCTTCTTTTTAGTTTTAGTATATAATATATTTAATTTGTCTAAGTTAGGCATGATTTTATTTTATGTTTTCTTTAATTTGGTAAATGATTTAATTCTTTATTTATTTAATTTAATTAATATTTCATTTAGTTAAGTTTTAATTTAATTAATTATTTAATTTGGGATGTGTTTTATGGGCTTTGGGGGGCTAAATGGGCTGGGGTGCGAGGCTAGCAGCAAAACCAGAAATACCGGCTTCGTTCGAACGCCAATTAGAACGCGGCACGAACGTCCGCAATCTGCACGAGGTTCGAACGAAGTAACGAACGCAGCACCAACGAAGACAGTGAACTTGTGGAATGAACTTGATGACATACTTATTCCGAATTTCCCCTTCCGACCTTCGTTTCCCGCAATATCCTTAGCTAAAAAAGTAGTGCCTCCAATTGAGACTCATCATCGGGTTTCACATGCGAAAATGCAATGCCTACACCAATGATCCATCATGGGTTCGACTGAAAACCTATTGACTACTCCCACTGCAAAAATGATGTCTTGTATCGTGCATAATATAACATACATGAGACTACCAACTGCTGAGGCATATGTGATATGTCTCATTTCCTTAACATCTTGAGGTGTCTTAGGAGACTATTCCTTTGACAAATGAATTTCATGTCGATAAGGCAGTTTTCCTTTCTTAGAATTCTGAATCCCAAATCGCACAAGAATCTTGTAGATATAGGATGCATGAGATGTAACGATCCCGAAGTATTTGAATTGTAACATCCTGCCTAGGCCATGATGCTACCGGCAGGAGACAGGAAAACCCATCTCCATAAGCCTCTGGATCTAACGAAATTTCGGCATGATGTATTCGTAACATCATGCCACCTGGCCTGTAGCCAGCATCCATATACATCAAGAACACAACAATCTCGGCCTCAGGCCGGAATCTCAACATCAATGCATTCATCAGCAAGGCCTCAGGCCTGAACTCAATAAACAAAATGCAATACTTGGCCTCCGGCCAAAACTCAAAATAAAAACTATACTAATACATCACCATTACAAATGAATTTCAAATGCAATGACCATACAAAGGGCCGTGAGGACCCATAACTCAACCCAAGACTCTCTTGACTTCCTCGACTGCAATTGGGGCGATCCACTGTCTTCAAGTCTTCCTCAAAGCTCTATTAGCTCGAAATGTCTGCTACTGACCTGCAAAACTACAAACTGTGGTGGTGTGAGTCATAATGACCCAGTAAGTAGTCATGCAAATACTCCAGTAATAAAACTTCACATTTATAAAAGTCATCTCAATCTATAACGCAACTTAAATCACACTGTAAGAGAATATCTCAGTTTAATAGGTTAATTATCTTCTTTATTCGTAACTCGAATACAAACTGGAATCATACAATCATACCAATGTCTGATCTCCACTCCCATTTCATATTCATTTTTACCTATTCCGTGTTCTTCATTACTCTTACAAGGTTCTTATTCATAGTCTCAGTTAGAGATTCTCTAACTTCTTAAGACCCAATTAGGTTATTATTTATTCTTACTCCATATCTTCAACATATAGTTATTTATAAACTAATCATAACACAAAAGAAACATATTTATATTCTTACCTTCCTTAAGGGTTATCTGTGAACATCATATATTACTTAATTTCACACCCTATCCTACATGCAATACCACATATAAACACTTCCGATGCTACTTAACTATCCTTCACTGCCTTGTTCATTCTTTGCCCGTTAGGTTGGGACACTGGTTATGGTTATTTTTCTTTTATTTCATTGAAATATCATCAAATCGGTGATATATAATATCATTTTCATTCACAACTACTATCAACCACGTACTCATATATGTATACTTAGAGTCAAGTTATCTTACCTCAATGCTCTCGAGAAGCTCATTGTATATAAACACACCATACATAAAGAAAACATTCATCATATACTCACACAAATATGATCATGCTGTCATATGTTAACATCAACCATGTGCCTCTCAGATAAATCACTAGAATACATGATTTGTATGCAGAACTTGTAAACCATATCTACTGAACATGCTATGCCTTTAGATAATGCACGAAAACCCTTTTTCTGAAACACACTTTTCTGAAAATTTCTTTTAAAAAAACTGTTTCTGAAAGCTTTTGCTAAAAAACTCTATTTCTAAAACTTTATCTTTCTAAAACTGCCTTTAAAATAACAGTTCATGAAAACTCTTATTTAAAATCTGATTTCTGAAGTCTGAATCTTAAATAAAATCTGAAAACTTTATACTGGGGATCTGAAAACTAAAAACTGAAAATACTTGATGCCCATGACCATATCTCAACTGCGGCATCTCTGAAAACTGAAAATCGAAATTTGAAAAACTGTTTCTGAAAATCTGAAAATCTGAAAACTGAAAACTGCTATACGTCCAGGACCATAACTCAAATGGACGTCTATCTACACCCATGACCATAACTCAACTGGGTGTACTCGATGCCCATGACCATAACTCAACTGGGCATCTAAAACTAGGATTTTGGGACCCTGTAGCCCCTAGTCCTGCTCGAGGATCTGAGAGCGTCCCCTCAGTCCTCCACATGTGCACATGTGTCTATATCCGTCAATTCCAATAGTGTACAACTGAGATTGGTCAAATCCCAAATCCCGAATCAAAAGTATCCGTCAATTCCGAACTATATCTCAAGTTACATACTAGGGTGAGTTTTTACCTCATGCCCCGAAAACCATAAAATCATAATCGGTAACTCAATCTGTAAAAACATTTTCTGAAATACGATTCTTTTCAAAAACATTTGAAAACTTTCTTTAAAACATTTGAAATTGTTGAAAACCTTGCTATCGTTTGCTTATCTGATGAAAACTTAACACACACACACAAATGTACATGCATATATGCCTTTCTCATGCCTCTTTCTACTCTAGCCATGATTTATTAAATGTCATACAAGTACATACATCCGATCATGAATATCTATAACATATTGATATCATTCATATATATGCACTACTCTAACCATATATAAAACTTATCTTTACATTCTATATACTTATCTGTCATGCCCAATCTCATTACATACGTGCTATCAAAACTGTATCAATTCATGTTAATATATTAACTCATTCTCAAATCTATACACACATGCAAATGCTTTCTTATATGCCGTTACTCTCATAAAAATGTATACACTACTCACTTATGCTCTTTATCATCTGATATGCATGCATCTATATCATGATGCTCATATTCTTATACTATGCATATTCTATTCATTCATGCTCTTTATCCTTTATACACTCATATCTATCATTGTTCTTAAATAACGCACAAATTACAACTTCTTTCATATCTCTAGTTCATGTCTGATTATCCCATTTATAACTCTAATCCCATTCCCTAGGGTGTAGTTTCTACATCCCCCAAACCCAAGTTTCACTAAATAATATTCATAAGCATAAAATCATTCATATGCTCTATCTATCTATATAAATACAAATACTAGTTTACATCTAGATATGTGTCTCTTTATTTCCATGTACTCATGCTTGTCTTTACTTTTATATATATATATATATATACACACACTTGTAGCCGCTTGTTCACATCTACATGAGTATACCGATACACTTACTTCTTTCTTCTACGTTCCTCTTTATATGTATACAGGTTTCATACTTATAACTATATACAAGTTTGTTATATTATAGATTTCGAGCAACGCTAGATTTCTTAAGTATTCAAGGCATGAGTTACTTACCTGGCTAGACGAACGCCCGCGATCCGGGTCCGATCTGTCAAAATAAATCACAACATTTGTCAGAACCGCTATTTGCGGAACTTTCAACTCGTCTATACTAAACTACGGACTTCCTTGGAACACCCGAATCATCACCGATACTATGGTACAAACTTCATTACTCTAATACATATCTTTCTATACTATTCCAACTAGCTGGGTAGCCTAGAATCTCGTTTTACGCGTTTGCGGCAAACCTTGCGGAAAAGTTTCCGCAAACGCTACGGAAGGGTCTTGAACCCTCCGAACTACTCCGGAATTACTCAATTACCCTCGCAATATCATATTAATTCTATTTTCATGATTATGGTCAACTACGCTCGGTTTGCGCAAGAAACTCCGTTTTACCGGAACTCGCTAATTCTACCCGGATTGATCAATCTCATCCGATTCTCTCCCCAAATTCTACCACATTTATCGTTTTAACATATTATAACACATTCAATTTAGTTCATGCAAATTCGTTACATTACAGAATAAATAGAAGCATCCGAAACTAAATCGATACACTTTAAAACATGAAATTCTAAACGGAGAGTCATTCCGAAATTCCGAGTCCATATCCGGACTCCCAACGGCCATACGAACGCGCTGGTGTCGACGGAATTTCGATCGGAGCTACTATTCGTCATGGGTTTACTATTCACCATGGCTTTCTTCCTCGTTTCGCGTGCAATCGGCCGTTTTTCGGCGAAATCGATTTGGTAGGTGGCTCGGGCCGTGAAACGAACCGACGAGCCGGATCCGTCATACCCATTTAGCGCCACTTTCCCTTCGTTTTTCTGCCGTTCGCCGGCGATCCAGAGTCGACGCCGGCCACCCACTGACGCATGGTGGACGGGCGCTCCATTCCCGACCATCGCGCCAGCCGGCGGTGGCCGGGAAGAGGCCGGCGCGAGCAAGGGTGAATTTGGGGGGAAGAGGGGTCGGGTGGAGGAAACAATAAACTTTTGCCAATTCGGCCATTTCTAAAACTTCAAGGCCTTATTTACTAAGCTGGAAAATATCATTTCAGTCCCTGCGAAAATTACAAATCAGCCCCTATTCCGGAACCTTATGGAATATCGCAATTTCGTAGCCCTTCTGATGCGATTCTGGAAAAGTGTTCAACATGAAAGTTGTTCGTCTCGGAAAAAAGAGTCTGATGGTCCAAAAATCAGCTCGATCGGAGTTTGTTTGCTCTCTCTGTGAAGAAAACCGCAAACTTTACGCGTTTTACAAAAATCGCGAATCTGACTTTTGATCCCACGCGTTTTCTGACGCTACGAAAATTCAAAATCAATATTCCAACTCATATAACATCACTTAAACTCTTATTCTTCATTATCATCATGCTCCGAGACTATAACATCGGTCCGGGAATCTACTAGAACAATCCTGAAAATCTGGGATGTTACATGAATACTAAGAACATAACTGGCTTATCCCAAATATTTCATTTGGAATCGGTTAGCTAGCCAGGTTTTCACGTCCGATAAGATCTTTACATCATTCCCAATGAGTAAAATATCATCAACGTATAAAATAAGAAAAATCACATTCACGTCAATGATGCGCTTGTATACACAAGACTCATCAATATTTTCCTCAAAATCATAAGACTTGATCGTGGTATCAAATCTTATATTCCAAGATCGAGATGCCTGCTTAAGTCCATAAATAGACCTTTGCAGCTTGCAAACCATTTGATATTGACCTTGGGCTATGAACCCCTCTGGTTGTACCATATAGATACTCTCATTAATTCAAGAATGCAGTCTTGACGTACATTTGCCAAATTTCATAGTCATAATATGCGGTAATGGATAGAAGAGTGCAGATGGATTTGAGTATGGCTACTGGCGAGAAAGTTTCCTCATAGTCAACTCTCTTTTTCTGGGTATAACCCTTGGCCACTAGCCTAGCCTTGAAGGTATGTACTTTCCCATCTGCTCCACTATTCCTCTTGTAGATCCACTGGCAACCTATGGGTTTCACCCCATCAGGTTGGTCTACAAGTTCCCAAACTGAGTTGGAGTACATAGACTTCATCTTTAGGTTCATGGCTTTGAGCCATTCCCATTTGTCGGAATCATCTATTGCACTATGATAGGTCAATGGATCATCCATACCATCGCTGGATGCGACAACTTGTGCCTCTCCAACCCCAAGGTAGCGATCAGGTTGTCGTACAACCCTCCTACTGTGTCTAGGTAGTAGATCATTCTGACAAACTTGCATCTGACGCTCAGATGTCGAAGGTGCTATGTATTTGTATCTGTCGTTAATGATGGTGTGCTGGTCGAACCAGCAAGTAACTGTTACTTCGAGGCTTGAACTCTTTCATATAGTCCTCATCTAGAAACGTAGCATTTGTCGATACAAACATTTTGTTATCTTCATGGCTATAGAAGAATCCACCATAGTCTCTTTAGTATAGCCTACAAATAGGCACACCTGACAATGTGGCTCCAACTTTGTAGTCTTATTCTTTAGCACATGTGTTGGACACCCTCATATGCGGAAATTTCATAAACTAGTTTTACGACCACTCTACAACTCTAAGGGAGTCCTAAAAACATACTTAGATGGAACTACATTAAGGACATGCATTGCCATTTGTAACGCATATCCCCGGAACGGACTAGGTAGTGAACTATAACTAAACATAGATCATATCATGTATAGTAGGGTCAGATTTCTCATTTCTGCAATACCATTTTACTGTGGTGTTCCAGGTGCTGTGAGCTGGGATACTATCATATGCTCAACTAAAATTCCTTGAAATCTCTGTCAAGGTATTCTCCTTCATGATTTGATTGTAGAGTCTTGATTATTTTACCTAACTGGTTCTCAATCTCAACACGATACTCTTTGAACTTCTCAAAAGTATCTGACTTGTGCTGCATTAGGTAAACATACCCTTATCTAGAATAATTTTCAATGAATGTGACGAAGTATTCATAACCACCTCGGGCTCTTACATTCATCTATCCGCAAATGTCCGAATGTATTAGCTTAAGTGGTTGATTGGCTCTTAAATGTTTTCCAATAAAAGGTCTCTTAGTCAATTTTCCTTCTAAATAGGATTCACAGACTGGTAAAGTTCCGAGCTTTAACTGGTTTAAGGCTCTGTTCTTTATCAATCTGTCTATCTGGTCAAGGCTGATATGACCAAGTCTAAGATGCCACAGATATGTGTCATCGTGAGAAATCTTTTGCCATTTAGTTTTTGGTTTCTCAGCCTTAAACATTTCAGCGTTGAGCAGTGACCTATGTGTTAACGGTCTTAACATATACAAGTTATTTTCTGAGTTTCTTGTGCATATGGTTAATCCATTTCTACCAATAATGAGCAAATTGCTATTAAAAGAAACTGAATAACCATAATCCAAAAGTTTAAAAACAGAAGTCAAATTCATGAGAAAACCTGGAATGAATAACACATTGTTCAAATTTAAATAACTATTATTTGTAAAATTTAAACTGGAACTCCCACTGCTCTTGCTGAAACGACATCCCATGTCCTGACCCTCATGGTGTAGTCACCTTCAGGAAGGTCCCTTCATGAGTCAAGTAGCTGCAAAGAATAACAAACATGGTTAGTGGCTCCAGAATCAACAATCCAGGCAGATTTATCATCTTCCACTAATAGAGTTTCGATAAAAGTAAATCATATTTACCTGTATCTTTTTTCTCATTCAGCTCAGCAAGGTATTTAGGATAATTATTTTTCCAATGCCCGTTATTTTTGCAGTGGAAACACTTTCCCTTGGGTTTGGCATCCTTGGAGCCTTTCTTGTTCTCCTTCTTCATGAGCTTAGCCTTAGCCTTCCCAGTGTTATTCTTCTTCATCTTTGCAGATTTTGAAGACTCGACAACATTTGTCTCAGCACCTACGATCCACAAGCATGGACTCATAGTGGGTGATCTCAATAAGCAGCTGGGTCAAAGTAAAAGTCAACTTGTTCATAACATAGTTTCTTTTAAACTGCAGGAACTCCATAATCATGGTCATCTGGCTACGCTCGTCAATACGATCTCCATGGGTTTCAGCAGTGTTGAGATAGGTCATCATCCTCAAAACGTGCTCTCGGACTGATATCTCATCCTTCATCCTAGCAGTCATCGCTGAGACCATGGCCTCATGACATTGATGCTCGAAGGCTGAACGAATATGCCCTGCAATGACTCCATCATCTGAGATGTCGAAGCCATAGATTCATGCTTTGCAGCAAGAACCTCAGACATCCCTGCTAGCAAGTAGCATCATGCTTTCTCATTAGCTACGACCTATTTCTAGTAGGTATCACGCACAGCTTGGCCAGCATTTCTGGCCGGCTCGGGAGGAAACTCCTCCGTTAGGACAAACTTTAGGTCTTCACAGACTATGATATAGTTTATGTTACTTTTCTACTTAATATAGTTTTCTCTCGTTAATTTATCGTTTGAGAGTATGGAAATAATTAGAGAAACCATGGCTGAAAAATAAAATAAACATTCATTTAACATTCATTCATCGCATATTAAAATCATTAAATAATTTTGGCATAAAATTAAATATGATACATGAACCATGAATAATGAATTAGAAACCTAACAGAATTACTATACCACATAAATCTATCATCCCACAAGTAAATGTCGCCGTAGGGTAGGTCAAGTACTTGCATGATAGATCGAGACAATCTCATTCGATTAATATATACTAGAATAACTCTTATTCATATATTAATCAACTACCATTTGATTTTATCAAGGAATTTTATTAACATTTAATTATTCTTTTGAGAGTGTGACCCGCTGTTTCGGGATCCTTAGACTTAACAAGTGAAGTGCCGCCGTATGGTAGGTCAGTTCACAAGATACATTTAGAATCTCTATCCTCTCGGAATCCAAACTCGATATTGACCCAAAATGATATGCATGGAAAAATAATTAATTGGATTAATTGGTTTTATGGTTTAAAATTTGAATTCTAATAAATTGGGCTTAATAAGTGCATAATCAGTTCCATTGGTATATATGATGGAAATCCGGACAAAAATTCCATAGCCGAATCCGAATGGACGGTAATGTGGTCTGCACTCGGGATACAATTCCACGTACCATTGGATTTTATAACGCACAAGATTAATTAAATAGTTTAATATAAATCTTGATAATTTTATGATTCTAAAATTTTAAACCAATTAGTGTTCTAATATTTTAAGAGTTAAAATATAATAGGTCACTAATACCACTCTAATTAAATTAGTTTAATTGAGTAATACTATTAGTAGAGACTAATGGAAAATTAGTGATAGAAATTTTAAGAGTTAAAATTGGTTAGGTCACTAATGTTGAACTAGTGTAAATAAAAGTTATGATTTAGGCGCCATAAATTTATCCACACTAGTTAAAATAAAATATTAGATATTTTATATATAGAAACCTTAATTTTTTAAATAGTGAGTGGGAGAAGGATATACAACAGTATATCCCGTGATCTCCGTTGTTAATCCGAAAACGTGAGATTCAAAAGGCGCATTGAGATGGCTTTGTTTTCGTCCCCCTACGGATGGTGTCCATTTTGGGATGTATGCCATAGAGCTACGTGTAATGTAAACGACTTTATGTGTTTTGAAATAAAATGATGCATTATTCATTTATCAAAGTGTTTGTTTAATATTCGCATATTATAAATTATCTTGAATACCCTAGATTACTTACGTACATTCAGACTTAATGTATGAGCGTCATACATAAGATGATTTAAGTCTGAAGTTAGTAATCTTAAATAGTCCATAGAGAGCAAACAAAGCGGGTATTTTGTTTGTGGTTTATCTATAGCTGCGGTCCATTCTATAATTGTATGGCGACATTGATCCGGGATCGTCCATGTAGAGACATGATAATGGAGACACCTTGTATGATGTGATCATATAGGACTGGACCCAGATGGAAATGACATTCTTTTAATATCCGTTAAACAAAGAAAGTCATTTCGATATACTAGAATGTCATATATGGATTGATCTTAATCCCGAGTGTACTACGAACTCCTGCATGACAGACTATGTCATTTGATTTACAAAGGTGAGGTTGGTGTAGCAGTCCCGACCAATAACTATGTACTTTGGGGGCATGGTTTGTTGTGTAGCTGGGAATGTTTTACATGGATATGTAGTTCACTCCTTCTTGCGAGAAGTAGATGAGTATCTTTCTTAAGGGTTGATTTGGTACTTGAACGGTTAGAGCGCTCAAGTCTTTCTATTATGAATAGAAAGATTAAAATTCATAATCATTATGAATAAATCATTCATTAGAGAATCAATGGTACTTAAGGTAAAAATAATTAGAGGGGTATAACTGATATTATGACCTTGCTCTAATTACGAGATACTCGTGAAGAGTTAATCTATATGTAGTGACTATATCGATGGACACCGACTTGGTTCGGCTTAATATATCATCTGTGGCAACGAGAGTGCAACTTCGGGTTTTTAGTGGAATAACCCGAAGTTAATAATTCAGAATTTTTAATTAAGAGCTTAATTAATATTTCGAGATTATTGAAGCTCAGAACCGTAGGTCCATTTGGTCATCGTGCTAGCTCGATATACTATAGCGGATTTAATATAATTGGATAGTCCAATTATATACTCATATATATATATATATTATTAATATGATTAATAATATTTTTATGTCACACTTGGAACTTTATGTTAAAGTTTAACATATGGTCTTATTAATAATTATTTGATAATTATTAATTACATATTATTAAATTATATTAGATATATGATTTAATAAATAAGGATATTATTTTGAGATTCCAAAATGGTTTTTGGAAAGCCTATTGATAGCTTTGGAAGTTATAAATTTAAAAAGGCTATTATATCTTTAATTTTGTAATTTAATTTTGTTATGATGATGACAATCAATTCTTGATTTATGTTACAAAAAAATAAAGAGGAAAATGCATGCCTTGGCCGAAACTTGCTAAAGGAGGAATGAAATGGTTTGTTTGTTTTAGAAACAAATTAACCTAAGTATAAAAGAAAAATTGTTTTTCTTTTTGTGAAGAGATTTTCATTCTTAACCCTAGCCACCTTTCATCATCTTCTTCATTCTCTCAAAAGTTGAGAAAAATAAAAACAATAGAAAAGAAGAAAAACAAAATACAAAATAAAAGTATGATTAAATCTCTAAAACGTTTAGGGATTAATTTGTGAGTCTTGCCCACACAAGTTTCCGTTGGTAACGAGATATAGTTCGTAAGACTTTGTGGTGTCGAACTTTTCTTCATCTTCATCTTATTTTCTTATTCACGGTAGTGAGGCTACAAATTGCTCATTGTCGCCCATTTGCTTGGTGAAACAGAACCCAGTTTGGTTTCGTTTAAATCCAGAATTTTTTGGGAACATATAGTGGTGTTTTGGGGCTGTGTTGGGGCTGTTTTCAAGTGAAAAATCAGAACCAAAACACAGCCACTGCCCACGTTATTTCAGGGGTTGTTCGGGAGTATGCTGGGCGCATTTCAGGTACTAAAACAGTCCAGTTTTGTGCTGCTGTTCGGGGCTAAAATTTTGCTTAAAATAGTAGCGAAACTTCAGTGGTACTTCTGGTTATATTCGGTAATTAAAGTAGAAAGGCATAAAAAAATTTCAAGTCTGATCCGTGTGCCTAAACCGTTTCCGCTTTGCGAGGAAAGCGCTTCCTACAAAATAGCCCCAACACAGCCCTAAAATACCATAAAATATTCCCCAAAAAACTAGATTAAAACGAACCAAACCGAGTTCCGTTTCACCAAGTATAGGGGCGGCAGTGAGCAAAATAAAGTCTCACTGCTGAGTACAACAAGAATGAGATGAAGAAGATGAATTGTTCGACACTACAAAGTCTTCCAAGCTATATCTCGTTGCCAACGAAAACTTGTGTGGGCAAGACTCACAAAATAATCCCTAAACGTTTTAGAGATTTAAGCACACTTAGTATTTGTTTTTAATTTCTTCTTTTTCTTTATTTTGGTTTGTCTCAAATTTTGAGAGAGAATGAAAAATAAGAAGATGGAGGCTAGGGTTGGAATGAAAAGACTTACAAAAGAAAAATCATATTTTCCTTTTTATACTTAGGGTTTAATTTTACAAAAAAATAAATCTTTTCCCCTCTATGCATGGTAGAAAAGCCCGGGCCCGGCCCGGCCCGGGATATGAAAAGACCGGGCCGGGCCCTAAAAATCGAGCCCGACCCGGGCTCGGTCATTTAAGCCCGGGCCCGGCCCGGCCCGGGCTTAAATAATAAAAAAAAAATATGACACTAAATAAAATTAATGGATTTTATCATTTATGGTCATTCATTTTCATTCGCCCTTCTTCATTTTGATTTTGCGTTCTGCCAAGCCCTAAAATATTACACTTCATTTTCAAATACACTTGGTGATGATTAATTGAGACAACAAACTGAAGAAAGAGGCAGCAATTGGCAATAATGCCAAAATCTTTTTTTTTTAATTAAATCGGGCTTGGCCCGGGCCCGGGCCCGGCCCGGCAGAGGCTCGGGCCGGGCTTTTGCCGGGCCCGGGCCAATTTTTTTTCGGCAGGGCTCGGGCCGGGCTTTTACAAGCCCAGCCCGAGCCCGGCCCGTTGCCATGCATATTCCCCTCCCACCATATGGAATTTTCGGCCAAGCATGTGTGAAAATAAAAATTTTGTAGCAACAATCTTAATTACCATAATGAGAAAATGTTACAAAATTAAATATTCAATTAACCTTTTGAAAAATATAACTTCCAAATGTAATCAAGGGTTTCCAAAACCCAATGCTTGAAATTCCAATAATAGCCTTATTAAATTATATCTAATATAATTTAATTTTATACATTTAATGATAATCATATAATTACTAAAACCATATATAAACTTTTAATATATAGTTTCAAGTGTGACAAATAATATCATCAATCATATTTATAATATTTATACATATGTGAGTATATAATTAGACTATCCAATTATACTAAATCCGCTATAGTATATTGTGCTAGCATGAGGACCAAATGGACCTACGGTTTCGAGCTCCAATAGTCTCGAAATATTAATTAAGCTCTTAATTAAATATTTTGAATTATTAACTCATGGTTATTCTACTAAAAACCTGAAGTTTCACTCTCGTTACTGCAGATGATATATTAAGTCGAATCAAGTCGGTGTCCACCGATATAGTCACTACATACGAGTTGACCCTTCAAGAAGAAATATTTTACGCTCAACATAAAATTATGAGATTACAGTTTCATGAGATTATGGTGACAGTAATATTGATTTTTACGGTGTCCTGCAAGAAATTATTGAATTGATTTACATGCCTAATAGTCAGATTGTCTTGTTCGAATGTAAGTAGTTTGACATTGATCCTAGATTGAGGAGAATTCAATTCCATCACCATCTAACATCGATCAATGTTCAACATACTTGGTATAAAGATGTTCTTGTTATGGTTGGTGCTCTGAGCGCCAATTTTATTATGTATTTCCTTGTAAATACTTATGTAACATTTTATTATGAATAAAATGAACAGTTTCTTTTATATAACTTCTTCTTTAATATGGTAAAGATGTAACCGACCTTAGAATGATTAGTTATGATACTGTTGCAAAAGCGTCGCAACTGACATTGAGTTGTATCATGACGTTATCATTCTTAGACTGTTCTCAGTCAAGGTTTACACTACTTGGTTAGTAAAATAAACCCGTTGAGACTGGTACATATCGTATATTGGAATCTTGGATTCCGATGGTTTCTCAGTGAACTATGAGTCTTGGAGACTCGTATAGATATGTAGGTGTTTATAGCGGATAAACACTGAACAACTCACTGAAGATTCTTAATGGATGGTACACCAATGCCAATAAGAATCTTCTCGGGTTGAGTGAGCATAGTGATTCTTTGACTTGAGATTCCACTGTGGATATCTGAGTTATCCTTCACACTTAGATGGCAATCACGTCACCGATCTATTTAGATCAGACATTCTCCTGTTCGTTGGGTGTGGAAAGATGCTCAGGATATCCTATGTGTATCAAGATAGGATATGTCAGCTTTGTGTACAGTGCATAGGTATTCAATATGGAATTAGCAATATGTTAAATCCATGGGCCCGTGGTACACTGTAGAAATCAGTTCTAAGTGTTATTTGAGGGATTGCTAATAGAAATGTCGATGTGATTACATCTATAGAGATTTAACATTTGTATCTATATCTCTGGATTAATCCAAATACCTGTGACGGAGGGATTATACGTATGCTCGACCTGTATGATTCGGATAGTTTGGCTTCCACCAATTTCTCCATCAATTGCTCCACCAAACACTCCATAAAACCCTCCACCAAATACTCCACCAAACATGCCACAAGACACTCCAAAAAACACTCCACCAAATATGCAAGCATGTTTTGTGGAAGTTTGACAATTGTAAATTGTCATTTTCTATTTTTTGATAATGACTTTAGTAATTACACAAAATACATTGGATTATTCGTTAATTTCGGTCTTGAAAACTTCAGAATTCGAAAATATTTAAAATTTAAAGTTGTAGATCATTGAGTCTTCTTTAATATGCAACTTGAATCAGCTAAATCAGATATCGGATGAAAAAGTTATGGCCAAAATACCAAACTTGCGCAAAATTAGAATTTAGGATTGCACTTCGTGACGTGTACAGTAAATTTTCGTTTTTGACATTTTTTCCTTCGAATTTCATCGTTTTAGCCCCAAGTTGATTCCATTAAGTCCCAATATTATTTTTATCTGTAAAATAAATAAAAACACATCAAAACGTTCATACAACTCGAGAAACTATACAAAATATTAGGTTAAATGAGTGGGAAATAGTGATATAATTACCATTCATCAGGAATGAATGGAAAGTCATGGAAAAATTAAACTAGAAGGGTATTTTGGACGTTCAAGAGAAATAAAATGTCACCGATGATCACTTCGAAGAGGATGCTGAGCACGACAACGATGTCGAGCAAATTTTTCAGTTGCCAAATATTGTCCAAAATGATATTTTTGATATGTACTCCCTAAAACAGTGATGTTTTGTCAAGCTTGTGGGTGATGTCTTTGATATGTACTCCCCAAAACAATGATGTTTCTCCTGAATACTCAAGTTCTTTAATTCGCTCCTCCATTTGCTCTGTCTCTTGCTCCATATTTTCTTCACATATGTATTTTAGGATGTCCGCATTCAATTCTTCATCTGTCATCTGTGAAATGCATGCTCCATAAGTGTCAATCTGAGGATGGAAAGATGTGTCTGTTTTTAGGTTTTCATCCTCTGATATGACTGTTTCATGTAAGTCTTCTTCAAACATTTGTGCAATGCAACCTCCAAGATCTTCATTTTGAGGATATAGAATTTCATCCTCAAATTTTATTAGTACAAACAGCTCTACTTCTTGATCCTCGTCAGAATCCGAATAATAAAAATCAAATCGAGACTTTGCTGGTTCGGGTTCCTGATCTGATACCTCATATTCCTGATATTGCTCAACATCATCCTCTTCTAAAGTGTCATCATGAAATGCTTGGTACTCGAAGGCTTCATCAGTGTCATCTGAATATACTCCTTGAGTTATGTAGCTCTGGTTTTCTGTTAATTGTCTGATATGATCTGTCATTCTTTGTATGGAGTCTGCTCGACTCTGAAATTGTGCATCAATTTGAGCTTCTCGTTCCTTGAACCAATCTTTGAGCATGTGAATCATCTGATATTCTTATGATGGTTCTGGTTCTTGATGAAGATCGTAAGTGGATGATGGATAAGATGGAAAATGTGGTTATGTGAAATATGTTGGTTCTTCGTACCTTGAATGATTCTGATAATTCTGCCACCCTGAAAGATATATGCATTGATCGCTCGGGTGGTTACCATCGCATATTTCACATCTCCCCATTGCGTTCTGATAAGCAAATGTAGTATTGCTTGGTTCTGGAATCCAGTGACAATTGTTGAGCTGGACAACAGGCCTCAGAAAACGGGACTGTTGCTCCCTGATTTGGGGTGTATCTTCTTCTTGTAAAGCTCGTAATCTTTCTATCTCCCAGAAAAGATCCATGTCAACTACCTGAAAAATAAAAGAAAATAATAATTACAGATAAAAAAAATAAAGAAAATTAGATACAAGTAAAATAGATAGCTTCAAAATTAATAACTCAAGAAAAATAAGTCCCCGGCAACGGCGCCAAAAACTTGACCGGCGTAATCACACGCGTATAACGCAAGTGCATGTATCGTTCAAGTAGTATAAAAATATCGATCATACGCGGACTTAATTCCTATTGTTGTTATTAATTATTGATACTATTTATTTACAAGTATCTAATCAAGGGAGAAGAGAATGATTGCTTTTGGTTGGTTGAATGTGGATTTGCTTAAATAAAATAAATAAAATAAACAAAAGAAAATAATAAGAAAAATAAATAAAAGACACAAAGATCTAGGGTTGTGATTCCACACAACAATATTATCCTAAAGATGAATTGATTCTCTTATATATGTGTAATAAGTCAGTTTGCTAACCTGGAACACGAAGATATGCAAAAACCTATGTCGATGGTCAGACGCAAATACCTAAATAACTCAATTAATCATATGTCTATGTTAACCAAGTTACCTGAATTCATTAAGTTCAAGTTCCAAAAGTGGCTACCCCTACCCGACAAGTATATTCCTATCTTGTAAGGAAATATATTAGTGGGTTATTTATCCTCAAGGAAGATCGTGGGCTATTGAATCTAAGGCTGAAACCTAAAATCTCATCGTCAAGTTCATTTTAAGTTTACCAAATCAATCTTATTAATGGTCAATTAATAAGAAGCATTAAGCTTAAGACTCAATAAACAAATTAAAGAATTACTCATAAAAAGAAAATCATTAGTTAAGTGTGTGGATATTGTGTTTCATCACTTCCCTAGAATAAAAATAAAATACTGGGGGTTGGGGAATCCACCTTTACTATTTCTAATTTAGAAATCTCCATTACTATAATATAGAATTTATCAGTGATATTATCAACCAGCCATATAGGCAGTATCCTCATTATGTCATTTTAATTAAGTCCGACCGACCATAAATGCAGTATCATTATTTTCCATAAACCAGCCATATAGGCGGTAATCATCTGTCACATAAAGACCGGCCATATAGGCGGTGTCACATTATGTCAAATAAATAAAACCAGCCATTAAGACGGTATAACCTTTTATGTTAAATTATAATTTCCATATTATAATTAATGGATATTAATCTAAACTAAAAAAATAAAAGCTTCACCCTTCCCCCAACGGAAATTCAACTACAAAACATAAAAGTTAATAAAAGAAAATAAACTACTACTATTACTGAAAATAAAAATGCATAAATTAAATACTGAAAATAAATACAAACAAGATGCAATCCTTAAATTCCTTACAAAAACTTAAGGAAAGCATGGGAATTACAAATGAAATGGCTTGGTATTTATAGGAAAATCTAAAGGCTTCCACCAATTTCTCCACCAATTGCTCCACCAAACACTCCACAAAATCCTCCACCAAACATGCCCAAGACACTCCACAAAACACTCCACCAAACATGCCCTAAGACACTCCACAAAACAATCCACCAAACATGCAAGCATGTTTGTGGAAGTTTGACAATTGTAAATTGTCATTTTCCATTTTTTTTTATTTTTTTGATAATGACTTTAGTAATTACACAAAATATATTGGATTATTCATTAATTTCGGTCTTGAAAACTTCGGAAATCGAAAATATTTAAAATTTCAAAGTTGTAGATCATTGAGTCTTCTTTAATCTGAAACTTGAATCAGCGCAATCGGATATCAGATGAAAAAGTTATGGCCAAAATACAAAACTTGCGCAAAATTGGAATTTAGGACTACACTTCGTGACGCGTACAATAAATTTTCGTTTTTGACCTTTTTTCCTCCGGATTTCATCATTTTAGCCCCAAGTTGATTCCATTAAGTCCCAATATTATTTTTATCTGTAAAATAAATAAAAACACATCAAAATGTTCATACAACTCGAGAAACTATACAAAATATTAGGTTAAATGAGTGGGAAATAGTGATATAATTACCACTCATCATGAATGAATGAAAGTCGTGGAAAAATTAAACCAGAAGGGTATTTGGGACGTTCAAGAGAAATAAAATATCACCGATGATCACTTCGAAGAGGATGCTGAGCACGACAACGATGTCGAGCAAATTTTTCAGTTGCCAAATATTGTCCAAAATGATATTTTTAATATTCAGCTTACACGAGATTACATTTATGTTATTAAAGTCATCGAAAACTTAGATGACGACAAAGAAGAGAAAATGACAATCGAGAAGTAGATGTAGTCGAAGACGAGTTTACGCCAGACGATGAAACAGAGTCGATATTTAATAGTGATTAGGCTATTTGTACAATATATATATTTTTCCAAAGTTTAAATAAAAAATTTAAAATATTAAAATATGTAATATTTAAAAAATAATATATATATACACATCTACACATATTATTTGACGACGCAAAAAGAATGGAGGGAAAATAAAATTTTAAAGTTTTTAATTTCTATATTTAACGTCGTTTTTCGAGTGTGTGACGCTAAAAGTATAATATTTAGCATCACCTAGAGCAATGCGACACTAAATGTACGTAACTTTTAGAGTCGCTACTTATTTGCGACGCTAGAGGAAATTTTTAGCGTCGAAATCTTGACAACGTTAAATGTTCTTTATAATAACACCAAAACAGATATACGAATAACACACTCTCTGAAGCCTCTCCCTCTCTCTCGAGCCCCCCTATTTCTCTCATACGCTTCCATCTCTCTCAATCAAGTAAGTTTTTTTTTTTAATTTTTTTTGGTTTATTGATGCATTTTTTTCTAATTATTTCTTAGGTTTTTATGAGGATTTTTGAAATCCCCATATAATAACCCTAAACACTTGTTGCGCCAATGACACATCAAGTGTTTGGTTGTTTTCTTCAAAACAACCAAGTATGGTGCCTCATTTGAAGCATTTAATAGTTCCTCAAATGAGGCACGACATTGAGGTAGGTTCCACCTCTTGGCCATCTACTCAAGCCACTGACCTAACCCCCATAATCAGATGATCTCGGGGTTATACAAAAGGTTTGAGTTGACACATCACGTGAAGGCCAACAGACTGATATCAATTCGCATATCCGATGATGGATAGAAATAATTGAGCCTCCACAATTCAAAGTTCACCAACGCAATTGGGACTATTGCGTGGTGTGACACTCCGCAATAATACATGTGTTGGACGAAGATACCGATGAGCACTAAAAAAATACATATTTATTAAAAGAAAAATTAATTATTTTAAACTTGTATTTTCATTCATCCCTTTAATTTAGCATATTTATAAAATAATAATTAAATTTATGTTTTATATATTTTTATTGTGATTTTTATTTATTGTGTAGGTAAAATACTGTTACAGAAGCTCAACATGAAAAATGGATATGAGATCTGAATTCCAAGACTTGAAAAACCCAAAAAAAAAAACGTGACAGCTAGATTCAAATAGGACTTGGAAATCATTCACCGTGTTTAGATTAGCGACAAAATGAGCTTATGATGTATTTGTCCACACATGTATTATTATAATCTTGGAGGACCCACTAAAATTTTATATATAAAATATTTTTTATATATTATACTGAAGGTCCTACCAAGATGATGATGTTTTGATCTTTTCAAAAGAAATAGATCAACACTTCAAACATTTAAAGACCTTTTATTTTGCCACTAGAAAGGCTGGTTTAGCTGTATCTAGTACAAAGATTTCTTTATTCCAAACTAAGGTCAGATTCCTAGGACATCTGATACCATACACGACAGGATCTTAAACCATACAGATGATGCTTATGAAGATGCAAATGATCAGATTTTAATAAGGCTGGGGTGACAAACACAGTACCAGATCTGGATCCCAGAAATGGTGCTCTGAGTGAAGGAGGGAGAAGAGAAATACAACTGAGGGGAGAGATCCGGTCTCTATGCCTCAGAGGAGTAGTAACAATTTAAATGGCAGAACTGATATAATTATCAGTCTGCAAGCATGCTTTAAAAATAAAATTGCTTTTAAATAAACATTCACAACTTTTACATAGACATTAGAACGATCGCTTACATTTTCTTTTAAGAACAAAGTATAAACTGAGAAAGAGTTCTAAGAAGAGAAATTTGAAAATAGTTCTAAGAAAACCGGATGCCCTCTACTGAGAGTTAATGGGAACTATATACCCAATCAACCAACTACCATAATTATTACAATTATTAAAACAGTAAGATGCTTCTGTCTTTGTAACGTGCTTTGGGTGGCTTTGAATGCTTTCTTCACATGGTTACAGTAAGATGCTTCTGCTTTTTCTTTTGCTTTCACTTGGCTTTGTCATCATAAGATGCTCTTTCACATGGCTTTGTAAGATGCTTCTGCTTTTTCTTTTGCTTTTACCTGGCTTTGTCATCATAAAATGCTCTTTCACATGGCTTTGTCATCAATTATTTTGAATTGAATTGTTGGTCAAGGTCCCACCGGTACCTGTTGAGAGCTTTGGATGCTTGAATTTGAAAATTACTTTTCCCACAGCTTTTTTCTCGTGTAGAGAATAGTGAGTGAAGGGGAAAAGAAAATAATTTTCTTATGCTCAATGACTTTTTTTTTTTTTTTTTAATGCTTTAAAGAAGAGAGGATACCGAAACAGTCATCTTCTTATCATCTCCAAGAGAAATAAAAGGTTGTGGCTCCCCACCACTTGAAGAGCTAGCATCAGAAGATGCTGGTCTCGAGGCAAGGAGTTGTTGCATTACTTGAAAATATTCCTCTTCAGACTTGGCACCTGCAAGGAGAGATTGGGCCATAGACTTTTGAGAGAGAAACGTGCTTTGGGCTTTGACAACTTCAATATTAGATTTAATATGGCCTTTAGCACAGAGCCATTGCTGGACCATGTGTTGTGTCAGCTTTGACTCTTCGTCAAATTTGGACCACCATTTAACTTTGAAGGTTCTTTGGAGAAGCAAATGGGTTTCTTGGGTGTAGAATTGAAGACTCCACATCCAGACCCAAGGAACAGGAATTTTCTTTAATCTATCATGCAATGGTTTTGCAATTCTATTGATGTTAGGACAAAAATCTAGAACATAATTTAAACTTCCTAAAAATCTTTGGAGTTGGCTTTTATCTAGAATTTTATCAGGGAATTTATCAGTAAAAGCAAGAGATCTTTCAATGGGTGTGATAGTTCCTTTGGAAATATAATGTCCTAGGAATCTGACCTTAGTTTGGAATAAAGAAATCTTTGTACTAGATACAGCTAAACCAGCCTTTCTAGTGGCAAAATAAAAGGTCTTTAAATGTTTGAAGTGTTGATCTATGTCTTTTGAAAAGATCAAAACATCATCAATATAAACAATACAAAAATCTGAATAAGGATTATAAATATCATTCATAATTCTTTGAAACTCAGAAGGTGCATTTTTTAAACCAAACGGCATCACTGTCCATTCAAATTGTCCAAAAGGAACAGTAAAAGCAGTTTATAACGATCTTTAGGATGAATTTGGATTTGCCAAAAACAAGACTTCATATCAAATTTTGAAAATATGAAAGCAGAATGGAGTTTTTGAAGCAAATCTTTCTTGTTAGGTATGGGATACCTAATCCATTTTAGGGCCTTGTTTAAAGGTTTGTAATTGATAACCAGTCTATGTGTTCCTCTTTCTATCTCAGAATTTTTATTTACATAGAAAGCGGCGCAGGACCAAGGAGACCTTGATTTGACAATCAAACCTTTAGATTCTAAGTCTTTGATCTCTTTTCTACAATGCTTTTCTAAGTCCATATTCATTTGAATAGGTCTAGCTTTAGTAGGAATTTGCTTTTCATCAAAAGAGGATTCATAGGGAAGATCTATCAAATGTTGCTTTCTACTCCAAAAGGCAGAAGGTAAATCAGCACATATTTCTTTTTCAATTAATACTTTGAAATCATTAATCTTTTGTTGTATCAAACCAGTTTGTAGTTGTTTTTCAAGTCTTTCAATATTTAAATCATTTTTTAAATGAAGTAAGTCATTTTGTTTTTTCTTTAGCAAAACACTAATATGGTTCTGATAAACAGAACAAGCTTTTAGAATATTCAAATTTCTTGTTTTAGGTTTTTCAATGAAAGAAAATTTCAATTTTTTATCTTTTGCTTTAAAGGTTATGCCATCATAAGTAACGGTGTAAGGAGTAGTGAGGTTTATGAAAGGAGTTCCAAGAATAACAGCATGATGTATATCATTTGTTAAAAGAAATGAAGTCCTAAATTCAAAACCATCATTAGGAATTGAAGCATCAACTTTGGAAGAAATTTCTAGTTTCGAATTATTTGCTGCAGAAAGTTTTTCATTCGTTTCTTTATGAAATTCTTTTGGAATAATAATCTCTTTGATACAATTTAGATCAGCACCTGTGTCAAATAAGGCTACTGTGTCAATTTGGAAATCAGATGAAAGGATAAGGGTAATCCAGATTAGGTATTTTCTTGTTGTTACTTGCTTTAGAACAAAAAGAAAATCATTTGGAAGAGACTCAATATTCTCAAGCTTTTGGTTTTCAGATCCATCATTATCAGAATCTGAACCTTTTTCAGAATTATCAACTAATTGACTTTTAAGAAGAAGTTGGATTGTTTCAGAATCATTTTTCTGTTTTTCTTTTAAATCTTTTATTTCAATTTTTACTTCTTGGATTTCCTTTTGAAGGTCTTGCAAATTTGGTGTGTCTTTTTTATTCTTCTTCTTACTTAGGATTTGTGTAAGATCATAAGTATTTTGTTTCAAAACAGGAGTTTTAGAAGATTCTCCTTTGTCAAAAGTCTTTAGGAGTTTGTCAAGATATTCTTTTTGTAAGTCAGGATTAAAAATGTGTTTTACAATTTCAAGAAAAGTTTCTTGATCTTTAGTCAAAACATTAAGTTTCTTATTCTTTAAATAGGAATCTGTATCAGAATCACTATTGCTATGACTAGAAGTATCTGAATCAACTAACTCATCAACTTGTAAAGGTTCAGAATTGCCAGTTACAGAAGATTTTGATTCAGAAGACTCAATAAACAGATTTGTAATTTTAGAAAGAATTTCTTCACTGAGATTTAATTCATGAAGTTTTTTGTTCATCCTACAGTATTTTGCAGTATGTCCTTTCTTTCCACATTTGTAACAAGTAGCTTCTTTATAATTGAAAGGGGCTTTAGATTTTGAAGTGTGAGGTTTTCTATAGGATTTCTTATAAGGCTTGGAAGGTTTTTTATAGAAATTTTCTTTAGAAGTAGGAAAAGATTTTCTAAATTTTTTAGAACTGTAATTTCTTTTATAAGGCTTTGAAGAACATTTTCCTTCACAATCTTTAGAGGTACTAGCTTTGAAAGGATCATAGTTAAACTGTTTGCAGAAACTACCTAGTTCTTGCTTAGATTTTCTAAGCTCCCATTTTAGGCGTTTCTGTAATTTCAAGTCTTGGCATATCTTTAATCCTTCCTTATTAATAAAACTAACTAATTCACCATAGGTAAGTCTTTCATAAGGGATTCGATTGTCATGGAGGGCTTTAATAGAATTCCTAACTTTTTCACCTAAAAGGGTAGGTAAACCAGCAAGGAATTTTTCTTTCCAAGTTATATTATTTGCGTCATCTCTTAAAAAGAGTCTTGTAAAGAAGGTGGTTTTATAGCTTTGGAAGTCACTAAGTTTTCTACATCTAAGATTATGTAGTAACTCAGCATTTTTATCTCGTAAGTGAGATGGGTCACCTATGAAATTGAGGGAAATGGTCAAAATTAAGGTTGCAACGGCATCTTGAATCGGACTGTTGTATTCATCCAGAATAGGAACATTGTCTTCATCTGTTTGAATAGCATCCAAGATGTCAAGTTGTTGACTTCTGGTGAGAAGATGATCCCACCAACCTTTAAGTTGACCGGTAAAACCAGCAACGAGAATCTCTGCAATTGCCTTATCAGAGGTTCCTGTTTGGGTTTTGTAAGCATTTGCTTGCCATGGTCATTTGTTGTAATAGGCTAAGAATGTTATATTCAGACATTCCATCTATATTCCATTCATAGACAGAAGATGCATTAAACCGGGATTGGCTTATTGCACTAGGCCTACTATCAACAGCTATATCTGAAGGAGAATGAGAAGTAGCTGGAAGAGCTAATTCCCAATGAACTTTATTGACTTTGGAGACAGGTTTGGAATTTTCTTGGAAGGCTTCTATGTCTGAAGAAGCTATGGAAGAATTATCTAGGTCTAGAACTCCAATTCTACTACTAGATTGGGGGGTATCTAGGGCAATATCTACTTTCTTTTTTGAAGAGGAAGAAGATGTTTCTATCCTATCCAATTGTTCTTTAATAGCTTTAACAAAATCAGACTTTGACTCATTGACAATCTTTTGGCTTCTCTAGAAATCTGAAATGGTTCAAAGATGGGCTTTTTAAGTTTCTTGTCTTCATTAGGTTTTATAGTAGTCTTTAATGAAGGAACAGTAATAGTGGATTGTTGGATTTGACTTTCTATCCTATTTAACTGTTTTCCAATTGTATTCAGATTAGTATTACAGAAATTATTCTGTTGGATAATACTATCTAAGTCTTTATCAGTATCATTAGGTCTATGAATCTTTAATGGTGAGGCTTTAATCTGAATTGAGGGTTCACCATGGTCTACGGTTATATTCCTCAATGGAGGATGTTCAGATTCAATAGTCCTGTCACTATCAGAAAGATTCCATTGAGGTATTTTCTTTCTAACAGTAATGGGATTTGATTCTTTAAAAGGGTAAGAAATGTCATTTTTAGAAGCATACATCTCAAACCAATCAAAAAATGTGATGTGTACTTATGTAGTTCTATAAATTCATAATATGATTTTTGAATTTGTTGTCTTTGGTTTAAGAAATGTTTGAAAAACCAGAGTCTTTTTTCTTTATTCAGATCAGAATAAAAATCGCCATGCAAAGAGGATTTATTTATCTTGAAATCTTTGTGTAGGACATTTATAATATTTTCTGTGACAGCAGAAAATGTAGGAGATGTAGGAGGAGAATCAGCTTTAGTTTGTTCATGTTGGCTACTAGTATATATAGGATGAGGGATATTAGTAGTATAATCAACAGAACGTATGGAGGAGCTTGGTATATCTGAAGTAGAGAATCTAGGTTGTAGATTTATAACTGACGGAACTTTAGAGAATTTTCTTTCTAAGGAAGAAATACTGGACATAGAGTCTCTATCACTGAATCTAGATGAAGTACTTCTTTTAAAAGACAGTTTGACTTTTCCATCAGAATACTGGGTCACATTTTGTAACTCTGTATTAGGCTCAAGTTGCTTTGGAATTACTGGTTCAGAAGCTCCTTCTAAAATCCATTCATCCGGAAGATTGATATCTTTCCATTGGATAGGTCTGGGGATAACCATGTTAGATTTGGACAGATCAGTCTGTAAGAGAAGAGTCTCATCTCTTTTTGACTGGATCTTATGTTGCGTGTTGAACGCAGAATGCATAGCTTTGTAGGAAATTTTGTAAATCAAGGCAACAGGGATTGATCCTTCAAACATATGGTAGTTATGGGTTTTAATTTGAAGAACCATGCTTTTTAGGATATTTTTGTCTTGTAAAGAGATTGTGATGTTTGGATAACAATCGAAAGAGATCGGTCCTTTACAGAGACTTGATTCAATACTACTAAGTAAAGAATCATCAAAAGTGATGAATCTTCCATCTCTTAAAACGGCTAAGATAGAAGTATATAAGCCTTCTTTTGTAAGGGGCTTTATTCCAACTTGGATAAGACCAACATGCACATAATTAAATTTCTTTTCTTTTAAATGTTTTATAGCACTTTCAGAAAATAAATTTATTGTTTCAAAAGGTTTTGTAAGGGTAATATCACGTTCTTCAGTTTTTATAACATAATCTGTTTTAAGAAAATCAAGTCTTTTTGTTTTGTAAATTACGTCTTTTGAGATTTTTGGTAATTTCCAGCAGTCAATAGCTTTATTAAAATCTTCAATTATGAGATCTTCAGAGTTCACTATATTTTTTGAATCACTAGTCCTTTCAGTAGAAGAGCTAGAGAGAGAGGATGTTCTACAGAATAGAGACTCCATGAGGAACTATTCCTATACTATTACTATGAGATTTGCCTACAGGTATGGGTTTACTGCCCTAAACGGAATCCTATCCTTCAGCGGGGCTTACAACCAGTAAGAAATTCAGCAAACACACAGAAAATAGTCTAAAAAATAATAACAGATGAAATCTTTAAAACAATAACACATCAACCACACCTAGTCTGATACCATACACGACAAAAGCAGAAGCATCTTACAAAGCCATGTGAAAGAGCATCTTATGATGACAAAGCCAAGTGAAAGCAAAAGAAAAAGCAGAAGCATCTTACTGTAACCATGTGAAGAAAGCATTCAAAGCCACCCAAAGCACGTTACAAAGACAGAAAAGCAGAAGCATCTTACTGTTTTAATAATTGTAATAATTATGGTAGTTGGTTGATTGGGTATATAGTTCCCATTAACTCTCAGTAGAGGGCATCCGGTTTTTCTTAGAACTATTTTCAAATTTCTCTTCTTAGAACTCTTTCTCAGTTTATACTTTGTTCTTAAAGAAAATGTAAGCGATCGTTCTAATGTCTATGTAAAAGTTGTGAATGTTTATTTAAAAGCAATTTTATTTTTAAAGCATGCTTGCAGACTGATAATTATATCAGTTCTGCCATTTAAATTGTTACTACTCCTCTGAGGCATAGAGACCGGATCTCTCCCCTCAGTTGTATTTCTCTTCTCCCTCCTTCACTCAGAGCACCATTTCTGGGATCCAGATCTGGTACTGTGTTTGTCACCCCGGCCTTATTAAAATATGATCATTTGCATCTTCATAAGCATCATCTGTATGGTTTAAGATCCTGTCGTGTATGGTATCAGAGCCTATCCTGTCGTGTGATACATTATAATATATTAATATTTTATTAAATAATAATAAAAAAACAAAAATGTTGCCATCACCTTTCGGTGAATGGCAACATTTCAAAAGAAAAAAATAATAAAAAGGAAAGATGAAGGGTGCTTAGCCCTCTATTATAAATAGAGGTGCTCAGCACCATAGAAAGACAGTGGGATTTCCATAGTTTTCTCTGAAAATTTGTGGATTTCTAGCTCTTGTGTATTTTATTTTTCTAAAGCTTTCTTGTAATTTCTTTTTCTTTTATTAATAAAATTATGTGTGTTTTTATTCAAATTATGAGTAGTTAAATTTTTTTTTTTTTGGCTGAGAAAAAGGTGAAGCTTTTAATATGAAAGTTTAGATTAATTTCACTTATATTATAATATATAAATTACAATCTAATGATTAATATTTAATTTAATTATGGATTAATTATTGACAAACTTTGTTACCATCTATATGGCTGGTTTTATTTATTTGGCATAATTGAGTACATAACTGGACTTGTTATAGACACAAGTTATCACCGCCTTTATGGCTGATTTTAAATGTTTTGACATAAATAATTCCTGAAATAAATTATTTAGGTAACAACGACAATTTATATATTATAAAGTGAGATTTATATATTTGAAAATATTAAAAATGGATCCATTAACCCCCAATATTTTATTTTATTGTTGTAATCCAATTTAAAAATTTCCAATCTCTTCAAAAAAAATTCAGTCTTTTAATTTTCACTCAAATTGTTATTTTATTTTACTAAATCTATTCCCCGTGGATCGACCCCAATCTTACCGGGTTGTTTTATTACTTCGACACTCTTATACTTTGGAGTAAAAGAACCATTTTATGAGTATGTCAAGTTTTTGGCGCCGTTGTCGGAGAATAAATTTAGTAGATAGAATAATCTTTTTGTGTGTGTGTTTGTGTGTATTTCTTTCTTTTTATTTTTATTTTTTGTACTTTTGCATTTTTATATTTTTTCTGTATCTCATTTTCTTTCATCTTTGCATATGTGTAAATCTAAAATGTCCTAATTGATCCTAAATGAATCCTGAACCCGGAAATCTCACATACAGACAGACATTGTTTTTAATTCTTCAAGGTTATAGGAGACAGAAAAATCAATTAAAATGGAGCATGTATTTTTCCAAAGAAATTCTTGAACCATCCCTATATAGAGATTATTCATTAATTTTTTTGTGAGAACCTAATTAGAGAGCTGAACGAAAAATTCAATTGAGATCTGAATTCACACAAGAGTAGAGGGAAACATTTTACCATTGTTGGGAGAAGTTTAAAGAGATGTAGATTTTCATCACCTTCATCAAATGTTTGAAACATGGAGGCCGGTTGCCTACTTCTATAAGAGGTTAACACCCCAAGGTAGACAAGTAGTAGAAATGATGTGTAATGGTGAGTTTAGGGACAAAAATCTCGAAGATGCACTAGATTACTTAGAACACATAGCATAGAATGCACAACAATGGGATACAGTTGGCACTAATGAGTCGTCAATAAAACCACAACCATCTGGTATAGGTATGTTTAACCTTAGGGAATACCATGACCTTTCCTCTAAGTATGCATCTCTAGCTAAAAAAGTTGAGGCATCGGAATTGATAAAGAGTGATCATGTAAAGTCTATTCAAGAAGTCACCTGTCAAATCTGTAATTCAAATGAACATGTCAAACAAGTTTTCACAACCTTGCTAGCCTTTTAAGAATGTCTTTATGACCAAGACAGTTCCATAAATACTTTCAAGAGACCAAATCCAAACACATACTCCCAAACCTACAATTCTGGTTGGAGAAACCATCCAAACTTCAATTGGAGGAATGGTAACCAAGCACAACCATCGCAACAACCTCCCCAGGTACACCAGAATTTACAAAATTCTCAGAGTTATGCATCATATATCCCTCTATATCAGAGAACCCTTAAGGATACTTTGCATGCATTCATTGAGAAACATGAAGCCATCAATAACCAAGATGTTCAAACATTGACTGATTTGAAAGATACATTCTCCAAAATCACATATGCACTGACCATTAATGAGAAAGAAAAGTTACATGTCCAACCACAGCCAAATCCCAAGAGTCATCAAAACCCTTACGATGGTAGTTCTGGTAGTCAACACATAGACCTAGTCAAATCTGTTATTACTATTCACATTGATAAGGTCATCCACAGACCTATTCTTGAACCTCACGAAAATGAAAATAAATTAAATTCAAATGGTGAGGAAGAGGTTGATGAACCATTACCCGTCGTTGATGATAACAAATTTTCTCATGCACATCCATTTCCTCAAGCATTAAAAATAAAGAAATTGAACCATTGTAGGACACAGGACCTGGGCGACGCCATTCCTAGGCTCGCGGCCTAGTTGGGAAGGATTACATAACATGGAGTCGCCACCCGGTGTGAACCGGGACAAAGATTTAAGGCCGCACTCACCCCTCGCAAGGGAAAACCTCAAACCGTTGGGTTCGGAATGGTCCCTTACTTATGTCACTTGTAATGAAAGGATTCATGTAATAATTTAAACAAGCTGAAGTAACACTTATTCCTAAGGGTATCATGCTTCTAAATTCACATTTATAAAAATAAAATATGCGCCTAAATACATGTATTTCACATATATCTTATATTTAGGTTTGCATGCTTAACATATATCAAGATAGCAACTAACATACAACTTTACTTGCATATCACATTCAGGAAGAAACACAAGCACACATATTAACCATACAAGCACACATATGGGCACTTTTCAAGTGGTACGTGGAATTGTGGCCCAAGTACAGACCGCAACTACCGTCCATTCGGAATCGGCTACGGAATTTACGTCTGGGTTTCCATCCGATATACCGCAAGAAATAATGCTCAAATGTTATCATGATATAAGCATACGAATTGTGACACATTTGCATAAGAAAGATCAACTAATAGGCAATTATGTATGAATATAATAAGACAGACTCAGTTCAGTGTGTGTGCGTTCGTGTAGCGTTCGTAAACGCGTTCGAACGGAAATGAAACAGAATGCTCACGTTCGAGTAGCGTTCGTAAACGCGTTCGAACGGAAATGAAGCAGAATGCTCACGTTCGAGTAAGCGTTCGTAAACGCGTTCGAACGAGACGAGACAGAATGCTCACGTTCGAGTAGCGTTCGTAAACGCGTTCGAACGGAGATGAGACAGAAAGCTCACGTTCGTATGGCGTTTGTTAACGCGTTCGAACGGATACGAGACCTGACACATAATAAGGCAAAAACACATGCGCGTTCGAGTTGCGTTAGTGAACGCTTTCGAACGGACACGGACCTGATGCAACACATAAACAGAAAATAAAGGGCGCGGCAAAGCACTGCCGTAAAGGTGACCTTTTGGGGCTCTTGATCTCTCAAAGAGAGGACCTTTAGACCAACATGCTAAGCCCATGTGCGTCATATCACACATGCAAGAATAGAACCAATCATATCAACCAAGTATGCCCGATTGAACGCATCTTACATCCAATCCGAACACACGTCAACCGGCGCGGCAAAGCATCGTGGTAAAAGGCTTTTTTAGCCCCTCCCCATAGGGGATCTCACACACACTTACTAAGCCCATGCGCTCGATTGACTATACATACGAAATAAAGATAATAATATCAAACTAAGTATGCTCGATTTGAACGTATCTTGCGTCCAACCGAACATACATCAACCAAGCGCGGCGAAGGTGAAGTAGTGTCACGAAGGTGGCCTTTTCGGCTCTTTGTCTCACAAATGGAGGACCTTTGGACTAACTCACTAAGCCCATGCACTTGGTTGAATCATACAAAAATAAACAATATATTGAATTCAAGAGAAGACTAAATAAACAAAAAGCAACACAAAAAAAGAGAATGTGCCGTTTACTCAAGCGGTACGTGGAGTTGTGGCCCGAGTACAGATCATATTACCGTCCATTCGGAATCGGCTATGAAATTTATGTCCGGGTTTCCATCCGATATACCGCGAGAGTTGACACAATCTCTCATTCATCTAATGCCCACAACATATTACATATCATAATTCATGCATATTTACATACTCAAAAATCACAACACACATTTCAACATTACAATCATACAAGGAATACTTAATAAATAATGCGGAAAAGGAAAACAAGTGTGAAAGATACCCTCAGGTCTAACCTTTTAAGTCGTCTCTCAGACTCACGTTCCACGAAGATCGAAAGGGGGGGTAAAGCTCCGCAACTTTTCTGGTCCCTGGTTCAAACGTCCTAGCTCACTGCTTCGCTGCTTTGCTTATTGTTCGAACTCCGTTCTGCTCCTATTCGGCTCCTGTTTTGCTGCTCTACTGCACGGGCTACCTGTTTCAATGTTTTCAAAGAACTATTCCAAGTTGTGTGGGTTCTTAGTGCAATTAAAAGTGATTATTTTTAAGGTTACTTATGTAGTTTTCTAATTACTGTTTTTTTTTAGGATTTTGGGGTACTGTGTTTGTTTGATTTTCGGTGATGTATGGAGGTTTAGAGGGGTTGGTTTTCGGTGGGTGATCTTGTGGTGGTTTCTTTGTTTTCTTTTTGTGTGTGTTTTGGGTGTGTAGAGAGAGTCTAGAGAGATTTGAGAGAGTTTGGGTGTGAATTCTATGTGTTAAGGAGAGGATGGCCTTGGTTGGGGTTGTTTATATAGAGAATGGCTAGGGTTTACAAGGGAAGGGATTTGTGCATTAAATTAGGATATGATTTAGTTTTAAACAAGGAAATCAAAGGATTGAGGGGGGACAAAATATTTTACTTTAGGATTGTAATATTTAATTTGTGTTGGTTTAGGAATACAATATTTTATATTGGTAAGTATCTTATTAGATTAGGAAGTCAAATTATGATTGGCTTTAATTGGTTATGATTGATTTTCAATTAGTATGATTATCTTTTGATTTAGTATGTGATTTGTTTAATTAGGCATGATTTTAGTTTAAGTTGGTAATGTTTATTTTAATTGGTAAATGATTTAAATATTTTATTTAATGTTTAATATTTAATTTAATATTTAATTATTTAATTTGGGAATGTGTTTTATGGGCTTTGGGGAGCTAAATGGGCTGGGTGTGAGGCTAGCAGCAGCCTTAGACAGCAAAACCACCAGAAAACCGACCCGTTCGAAACGCTCCCTCGAACGCTACACACGAACGCCCGCAATCTGTTTCCCGTTCGAACGAAGTAACAAACGCAGCACCAACGAAGACAGTGAGCTTGCTTATTCTGAATTTCCCCTTCCGATATCCGTTTCCCGCGGCATCCGTGACTCAAAAGGTAGTTGTCTCCAAATGAGACTCATCATCGGGTTTCACATGCGAAAATGCAATGCCTACAGTCGCCCCCACTTTGATGGGACTTGTGCAGTGTGTGACTTTGAACAATCCTATCAAAGTTATGCAATGCATTTTACTTACCTGGCTAGCTAGCTGTCTCGAGCTGAGCTGATACTGCAGTGGACCTCGATCCTGAGACGCGTCTCGATGCTGCTGATGATGTGGGCCTCGAACCTGGGACGCATCCCAATAGCTGCAACCGACAAACGGGGGCCTCGACCCTGGGACGCATCCCAATACCGCTGACAAAAAATTGTGCCTCGACCCTGGGACGCATCCCGAAAATGATGATGCAGTGGACCTCGCGATCCTGGGACGCATCCCAATAGCTGCAACCGACAACAACGGGGGCCTCGACCCTGGGACGCATCCCAATACCGCTGACAAAATGTGGGCCTCGACCCTGGGACGCATCCCGAAATGATGATGTGGAGCTTCACGCCTCAGCCGATATGGGGGCTTCGCCCCCAAGCTGACGTGATGTGTTGGTGGAGCCTCGCTCCCCAGTCGATATGGGCTCGCCCCCAAGCTGGTACAATGTGGAACCATCGCCGCTTTAGCCGATATGGGCTTCGCCCTCCGAGACCCATACCCGAAACTTAACTTCATTGGGACCTCAATCGGCATTACTAACTCTATCTTAACTGCCCATATCAAATGCTGTGCCTTTGCCATCTCTGATTGGCTTACTGCTGGCTCTTTTCCGTCTTCAAACACCTGTTTACACAAAACAGAACAAACACAAAAATATGCAATATAGGTTACGTGTATGCATGTATGCAGGAGTTTTCTTATTCCGTTGGGTTAGGTCTTCCGCTGGCGACCAAGTCTTCTCAAGCAAAGTACAACTTCAACCTGTCGACATTGATTGGTTCTGTGAATTCATTTCTTCCCAGTCTGATAGCTTCACTGCTCCATTTCCCAGGACTTTCTGAACGACGTAAGGTCCTTCCCAGTTAGGCCTGATTTTCCTCTCGGATCCGTCGTCGACGGCCTCGACTGCTTAAGTACCAAATCACCCTTTCTGATCTTTGTGGGACGTACTTTCTTGTTGAATGCCCGGGCTAGTCTCTTCTGATACAACTGCATGTGATACAAACTTCGTTCTCTTCTCATCCAACAGTACCAACTGATCAAATCTCTGTGCGGCCCCATTCCTGTTCCGGTAGTTCTGCCTCTGCTAATACCCTCAGGGACTGTTTCCACTTCTAACTGGCAACACTGCTGTCCATTCCTAGACCAAAGAGTAAGGTGTTGCACCCGTTGCCGTCCTCACTGATGTTCTGTATCCCCACAAAGCATACGGTAACTTCTCGGCCCAATCTCTACAATTTTCTATCATCTTGGCTAAAATGGTCTTGATAGTCTTGTTGGCTGCCTCAACTGCCCCATTTGCCTGCGGCCTGTACGGTGATGACTTGTGGTGGCCTATCCCGTGCCTCTGTAACATTGCCTTCGTCTCTCCTTGAAACTGGACCCCGTTGTCTGTCACTACATGATGCGGCATACCATACCGACAAATGAGGTTCCGAGCTATGAACTTTGCCATCTGCTTCGCTGTAACATTACGGAAGGATTCGGCTTCCACCCACTTCGAGAAGTAATCCATCCACTGCTACTACTATGAAGCGATGCCCATTAGATGCATTCGGTCGAATTTCCCCGATCATGTCAATCCCCATGCTGAGAACGGCCATGGCTTCTGACAGCCCGTGCAATTCTGTGTGCGGTAAGTGATTCAGATTACCGTGTGCTTGACAATCATGACAGTGCTTTACCATCTTCGCGCAGTCTGTCTCCATGGTTGACCAATAAAACCCCTGTCTCACTATCTTGCGGGACAAGTTCAGCCCATTCATGGGCGGGCCACATACCCCGGCATGTACCTCTTCCATCACTTTCTGAGCTTCTTCTTTTTTCTCAAACATTTCAACTGAATGCCGTTTGCTTGCCTTTTGTACAGTTCCCCTCTCAAAGTCACATACTGGGAAGCCAACTTCTGAATGGCTATTCTGTCTTTTCTGCCTGCCCCCTCCGGGAATTCACCATGTTCCAGATACCTCTGAATGTCATAATACCAAGGGTTACCGTCGTCAACCTCAACTCCCAGAATTCTTTCTATCTCATAGGCAGGTTTACTTGCTGTTGTTAGTATCAACGGTCCTCATCACCAACTTCTCTGGATTTTCCCAAGTTGCTGCAAGTGTAGCCAATGCGTCTGCCATCTGATTCTCTTCCCTCGGTAGGGGCTGAAACTTACACTCGGGGATATCCCGTGCCAATTTTCTTTCTGGGTGAAAAAGATAAGGCTTCAACCGTTCTTCCTTCAGTTCCCATTCTCCTCGCATCTGCTGAACTACTAACATAGAATCTCCGTAGATTTCCACACTCCCGGCCTCCTTCAAGGCTATCAATGCTGTCAGGCCAAAAGCACATGCTTCATACTCAGCCATGTTATTAGTCACTCTGAATGTCAAACCTCTTAGCCAAAGGCAAAGTCTCTCCCTCGGGGTTACTATCACGATCCCAATTCCGGCCCCCTTGTAATTCACTGCTCCGTCAAATACATCTTCCATCTCTGAACTGTTATTGCTTGAATCTCTTCATCTGGAAACTCAAACTTATACTGATCTCCCTCAACAGGTTGCAATGCTAGAAACTCCGCTACTGCTCGTCCCTTGATCACTTTGGAGTGATATACTCAATGTCAAACTCTGTCAACAATACCAACCATCGGCCCAGTTTTCCCACTAGTGAAGGCACTGAATGAAGATATTTAGAGGATTCTCCTTTGCCACCACCTGGATCTTGTAAGACTGGAAGTAATGTCGCAACTTTCTGGAAGCCCATACCACTGCAAGACAGATCTTCTCAACTTCCTGATACCGAGCCTCATACGGAAGCAGCTTCTTACTCAGATAATAAACTGCATGTTCTACCTACCCCTGTCTCATCTGCCTGTACACCATCATACCTCCCAATGCTTCTGATTCTATAGCCAAATACAATATCAAAGGTCTACCCGGCCTCGGAGGTTTCAATACAGGAGGCTTTACCAAGTACTCTCTGATTCTATCGAAGGCGGTCTGACACTGTTCACTCCATCTCACTGGCTGATCTTTTCTCAACAGTTTGAAGATAGGCTCACATACCGATGTCAACTTGGCAATGAACCGACTGATGTACTGAATCTTTCCCAAGAACGCCCTGACTTCCTTTTCTGTCTTTGGTGCAGGCATTTCTGTGATTGCCTTGATCTTTTCGGAGTCTACCTCTATTCCGCCCATTCCCACTGTATGACCAAGCAATTTCCCTGATGTCACCACCAAACACACATTCTTGGGATTAAGCCGCAGGTCATATCTGTCAACTCTCTGAAGGAACCTTTCCAATGCTCAATATGCCCAACTCTCGTTTCTGACTTTACCATCATGTCATCCACATACACCTCAATCTCTTTGTGCATCAAGTCATGGAAGAGTGTAGTGGCCATCCGCTGATAAGTAGCTCTGCATTCTTAAGCCCAAACGGCATTACCTTTAAACAATAGGTACCCCCCTCTCGGTAACAAATGCAGTCTTGTGTTTATCTTCCTCAGCCATGAGAACCTGATTGTACCTGAAAATCCATCCGCAAATGAATACATAGCAGACAAAGCCGCACTGTCAACCAGAACATCTATATGCGGCAAAGGGAAATCATCTTTCGGACAAGCTTTATTGAGATCCCTGTAGTCTACACACATTCTGACTTTCCCATCTTTCTTCGGTACCGGTACTATGTTAGCCAACCATTCAGGGTATTTTTTACCACTTCCAGGAACCCCACATCTATCTGCTTCTTAACTTCCTCTCTACTTTCTCAGCCCATTCTGGTCTCATCCGTCGAAGTTTCTGTTTTACTGGCCTCATATTCGGATAAGTTGGTATTGTGTGCTGGGCAATGTTTCTGTCTACCCCGGGCATGTCCTCATAAGACCAAGCAAATACTTTGGCATATCTGACCAACACTTGTTCTAGTTTCTCCCTCTCTCGGAGGTTACTTCACTTGCAATCAAAATTTCTTTGGGGGTCTCAAGTGTGCCCAAGTTAAATGCAATAGTTCTGGCTGAACTGATGTCAAATATGCTGGATTCATGCATAGTGAATGGAAAGACTCAGGCAAGTAAGCAAAAGAAATGTCTTTATATATTGATAATGCGGGAGTACATTCAAACAATCAGGAAGGTAAATGTCTTCATCATCAATAGACACTTCTTCCTCTGCAATCAGATCCCCTCAGGCTTCTCATTCTTCTTCCAGAGTCAGGCTCTCTAACTTCATCAATCCTCCTCCTCCCAAATCTCTGTTTCCACAGCTTTCCCAGTCAATGGTTTCTCACCCAACAAATCCTGGAAGATCTCAAACCCAGGCACCACAATCCCATTGACTTTCACAGGTTCAGGCTCTCCTTGATACCCTGAAGCTTTCACAAAGCACTCCATCAGTTTCAGGCCCTTTTTCTTGACCTTCGGCTTTTCTCTTCGTCAGATTTGTACCCCAAACCCTTCCGAGTAGTCTGTCCTCTTGAATCCGGCAACTTTGAACCTTTACCCGGCTCAAACTTCATCTTCTCCATAATCCTAGCCACCCTAGGATCCACCCACTCCTCAAAAGTGGCTGATACCTGGAACCTTGTGAAAGGTAGTATCTCCAAGGCAGCCACGGCATTATCTAACTCAGCCCGGATGGTAACAATCTCTCCCTCATACGGGAATCTGATCATCTGATGCAAAGTGGAAGGCAACGCCCCCAAGCTTGTGAAACCAAGGCCTTCCCAGCAATAAGGCAAAAGTGGCTGGGATGTCCAGCACTGTGAACTCGACCTCATCTTCAATCGGCCCTACCTTGACCATAGCCACAAAGGTACCCTCAACCTCCCCGCTTACTGTCATCATAAGCTTTAATAGTCATACTGGAGGGGTCTAAGTCTGTTGCTTTCATACCCAATCTTGCCAGAATTTTCAACGGGCACACATTGATGGTGAACCGTCATCCACCATCACACATGAAGTTTTCTTGCCCCTCACTTTCAGCCTGATAAATAGAGGCCTATTATGATTCTCCCCTCCTCCGGGGGAGATCATCCTCAAGAAAAGGATATCTGCAAAGCTTCCTTCTGAACTGACCCAACAAACATTGCGGGGTTGGCATCCTCCGGTACCACGATCTTGCTCAATGCCTCAACCATAGCCTGTCTATGCTCCCGAGATGCACATAATAGTTCCCAGATACTGACTTTGCTCTAGTCTTCCTCATTGCCTCAGCACTATATCCCCTTCAGTATTTTTCTGCAGCCTCAACCACTTCTCTACCATCTGTCAAAGCTTCCTTACCCTTATCCGCCATATCATTATAAAACGACCGCTACGTGTCATTCCCTTTACTTCCTCCTCATCGCTGCTAGAGAAATCAAGCCAAAAGTCTTTCTTCTGCTCAAACTCATCCTCACTAGTGCTATCCCAGATTCCCAGGCAAAAGGCTTGAGGGTGAAAGGATTTTAGGACAAGGTTTTCTGGAAGGCCGAATTGATCATATAGGCTGTGGTGGTACGGCACGGTAGTTAGGTAAGGGGTTTCTGTGTGTATCGGGCTGTTCTGTTTCTGGGTTGGGTATTTTCTTGGAGTCTATGAGGTCTTGGATTTCGTGGCGGAGTCGGGCGCAGTTTGTCGGTGTCATGGCCTTTTTGTTGTGGAAGTGGCAATAAAGGCTTAGGTTAATATGTGGTGGTAGGGGATTGGTTAAGGTTTGGTATCCAAGGTTTTAAAAAGCCCTTGCCTCTTCAATTTCTCTAGCACCTTAGACAGGGGCCTTCCCAAGTTGGAAAACTGCCTGTTCCGGATAGCAGCAACTTCAGCAGAAACGGGCTTTGTTCCCGATGTTCCCCCAATGGGCCTCCTGTTTAGACCATAGAATTTTCTATTCTCGGCCTCTTCTTCCTCAATATCCATGACAGTTTCCCTCAACTGCCGAAAGTCTGCAATCATGGAGGTCATTCTTCTCAACTTGCCATAAATGGAGGGCTTGGTGCCCTTGATGATCATCTTGATCTGATCCTTCTCCGAAGGCCTAGTCTGCATTTTCAATAACTGACCCCTCCACCGGTCCACATACTCCTTAAAACTCTCCTCCGCTTTCTGCTTAACATTCTCCAGATCACGGAGTGACAGATCGATCTCCAAATCAGTGACATACTGTTTCAGGAAGGCATCAGCTAACTCCCTCCAATCTTCCTTCACCTTCTTTTCCAAACTGTGACCATACCACGGGAGCCCCTTCAAGCGACATTCCAAACATTTTTCTGCACCTGACGCTGAGACAAGCCAACTGAACTCATGACTGATACAAACTGTCGGAGATGCACCCTCGGATCCCCATTCCCGTTGAACTTAGCCATATCTGGCATCTTGAACTGTGCTGGCAACTGTTCCTCAAAAGTCAATGTGTCATAATCCAGCAGATCCTCATTCTTACCCCTCATCTTGCGGGTAACTGACTCAACCTGATCCCGAAGTTTCTGCAACTCTGTCTGAGACCCAGATACTCTGCCTGCTGCATACTCTGCCATATCATCATCAAAAGCGGGGAGATCATCCCCCAATCTGTTCGGGATTCCTCTTGCCTCACATCCCCAGAATTAACCCCGGCACGAGACCCAGCTAATACCAGCCATAGCAGTAGTCAAAGCCTGCAACTGTTCAGTGATCTTGGCGAGACCATTCTCTAACTGATCCATACGGGACACCTCATTATCGGATTCACTCATACTTGTTCTTTTAGTGAGTCTGGTTCCTTCTCTAACCCAACACGGTATCTATGGTGTCTTTTAAGACACAGAGGATGTTAACAGGGTACATGTATGCATGATATGCATAAGAAATATATAACATTAAATCAAATAAAATTATCAAACAAATCGGCCTATTATCATTTTAGAAACTTTTGGACAACTGTCATAAGGGTGAACCGTCCCAGTTTAAATGGCACAACGAGTTTACGTCTTACGGCAAGGCCCAACTAAATCCAAATGATAATATTCCGAAAACAAGCACTCAAGGTGGCCCATCAATCACTTAGAAGCTTTTGGCCAATAGTCATGAATACGTTCTTGTCCCAGTTTAAATGGCCCAACAAGCCCATATCCCATGACAAATGGTCCAAATGGATCCAAACGGTGATGTTCCCAAACACAAGCATAGAAGGAGATAATGCAAACATAACATAATATTTTTTATGATGGCCCATCAACATTTCAGAAGCCTTGGGCCTAATAGTCGTACAGTACGAACTTGCCCCAGTTTAAATGGCCCAGCAAGCCCGCATTTCTGACAATAGTCCAACTGCATCCAAATGAGGATGGTCCACAAGCATATACTCAAGGAAATAATTGCTACTTTAACCATATAAACCAGTCTATGGTTGATTTCAAGAGTATGGACAAAGGCTCTCCTGGCTGGGGGATAGCCCACAACTAGGTCTCCCCACTCAAGGGTTCAAGCGACCAAGTGAGCGTATCCCTTTTTATACACTAAGGTACGTGCCAATAAGCTATGGTGTGTGACGGACTGTCAAATGGATTTCCGTTGTAGATCCCCCAGAGGGAAGGTGGAGCGAGGCTCACTTAAATACCCAAGCCTCTTAGGCTCTTATCGCTTGTTGTCAGGAATAAACAACGAGTCCTCCAAATTAGTCCGTCACGAAGGCTACAAGTAGATGGCCATATAGGTGCCCTCACAGCTTTTCCTTCTAGAAAGGTAGTGAATGAAGGAAGACACCAAACCATTACCTAGCCTCAAAGTGCCCTTGATTAAACCCTCACTTATCCACTCTAGACATGGCCATTAAAACATAAATCCACTCATTACAAGACAATATTTCGGGCCAAATACTATCCCCAGTGGAGTCGCCAGACTGTAGGACACAGGACCTGGGCGACGCCATTCCTAGGCTCGCGGCCTAGTTGGGAAGGATTACATAACATGGAGTCGCCACCCGGTGTGAACCGGACAAAGATTTAAGGGCCGCACTCACCCCTCGCAAGGGAAAACCTCAAACCGTTGGGTTCGGAATGGTCCCTTACTTATGTCACTTGTAATGAAAGGATTCATGTAATAATTTAAACAAGCTGAAGTAACACTTATTCCTAAGGTATCATGCTTCTTCTAAATCACATTTAAAAATAAAATATGCGCCTAAATATACATGTATTTCACATATATCTTATATTTAGGTTGCATGCTTAACATATATCAAGATAGCAACTAACATACAACTTTACTTGCATATCACATTCAGAAGAAACACAAGCACACATATTACCATACAAGCACACATTGGGCACTTTTCAAGTGGTACGTGGAATTGTGGCCCAAGTACAGACCGCACTACCGTCCATTCGGAATCGGCTACGGATTTACGTCTGGGTTTCCATCCGATATACCGCAAGAAATAATGCTCAATGTTATCATGATATAAGCATACGAATTGTGACACATTTGCATAAGAAAGATCAACTAATAGGCAATTATGTATGAATATAATAAGACAGACTCAGTTCAGTGTGTGTGCGTTCGTGTAGCGTTCGTAAACGCGTTCGAACGGAAATGAAACAGAATGCTCACGTTCGAGTAGCGTTCGTAAACGCGTTCGAACGGAAATGAAGCAGAATGCTCACGTTCGAGTAGCGTTCGTAAACGCGTTCGAACGGAGACGAGACAGAATGCTCACGTTCGAGTAGCGTTCGTAAACGCGTTCGAACGGAGATGAGACAGAAAACTCACGTTCGTATGGCGTTTGTTAACGCGTTCGAACGATACGAGACCTGACACATAATAAGGCAAAAACACATGCGCGTTCGAGTTGCGTTAGTGAACGCGTTCGAACGGACACGACCTGATGCAAACACATAAACAGAAAATAAAAGGGGCGCGGCAAAGCACTGCCGTAAAGGTGACCTTTTGGGGCTCTTGATCTCTCAAAGAGAGGACCTTTAGACCAACATGCTAAGCCCATGTGCGTCATATCACACATGCAAGAATAGAACCAATCATATCAACCAAGTATGCCCGATTGAACGCATCTTACATCCAATCCGAACACACGTCAACCCGCGCGGCAAAGCATCGTGGTAAAAGGCTTTAGCCCTCCCCATAGGGGATCTCACACACACTTACTAAGCCCATGCGCTCGATTGACTTATACATACGAAATAAAAGATAATAATATCAAACTAAGTATGCTCGATTGAACGTATCTTGCGTCCAACCGAACATACATCAACCGGCGGCGGCGAAGTAGTGTCACGAAGGTGGCCTTTTCGGCTCTTTGTCTCACAAATGGAGGACCTTTGGACTAACTCACTAAGCCCATGCACTTGGTTGAATCATACAAAAATAAACAGATATTGAATTCAAGAGAAGACTAAATAAACAAAAGCAACACAACAAAAGAGAGAAGGTGCCGTTTACTCAAGCGGTACGTGGAGTTGTGGCCCGAGTACAGATCATATTACCGTCCATTCGGAATCGGCTAATGAAATTTATGTCCGGGTTTCCATCCGATATACCGCGAGAGTTGACACATCTCTCATTCATCTAATGCCCACAACATATTACATATCATAATTCATGCATATTTACATACTCAAAAATCACAACACACATTTCAACATTACAATCATACAGGAATACTTAATAAATAATGCGGAAAAGGAAAACAAGTGTGAAAGATACCCTCAGGTCTAACCTTTTAAGTCGTCTCTCAGACTCACGTTCCACGAAGATCGAAAGGGGGGGTAAAGCTCCGCAACTTTTCTGGTCCCTGGTTCAACGTCCTAGCTCACTGCTTCGCTGCTTTGCTTATTGTTCGAACTCCGTTCTGCTCCTATTCGGCTCCTGTTTTGCTGCTCACTGCACGGGCTACCTGTTTCAATGTTTTCAAAGAACTATTCCAAGTTGTGTGGGTTCTTAGTGCAATTAAAAGTGATTATTTTTAAGGTTACTTATGTAGTTTTCTAAGTTACTGTTTTTTTAAGGATTTTGGGGTACTGTGTTTGTGTGATTTTCGGTGATGTATGGAGGTTTAGAGGGGTTGGTTTTCGGTGGTGATCTTGTGGTGGTTTCTTTGTTTTCTTTTTGTGTGTGTTTTGGGTGTGTAGAGAGAGTCTAGAGAGATTTTGAGAGAGTTTGGGTGTGAATTCTATGTGTTAAGGAGGGGATGGCCTTGGTTAGGGGTTGTTTATATAGAGAATGGCTAGGGTTTACAAGGGAAGGGATTTGTGCATTAAATTAGGATATGATTTAGTTTTAAACAAGGAAATCAAAGGATTGAGGGGGGACAAAATATTTTACTTTAGGAAGTTGTAATATTTAATTTGTGTTGGTTTAGGAATACAAATATTTTATATTGGTAAGTATCTTATTAGATTAGGAAGTCAAATATATGATTGGCTTTAATTGGTTATGATTGATTTCAATTTAGTATGATTATCTTTTGATTTAGTATGTGATTTGTTTAATTTAGGCATGATTTTAGTTTAAGTTGGTAATTGTTTATTTTAATTGGTAAATGATTTAAATATTTTATTTAATGTTTAATATTTAATTTAATATTTAATTATTTAATTTGGGATGTGTTTTATGGGCTTTGGGGAGCTAAATGGGCTGGGTGTGAGGCTAGCAGCAAAACCAGAATTACCGACACCGTTCGAACGCTCCCTCGAACGCTACACGAACGCCCGCAATCTGTTTCCTGTTCGAACGAAGTAACAAACGCAGCACCAACGAAGACAGTGAGCTTGCTTATTCTGAATTTCCCCTTCCGATATCCGTTTCCCGCGGCATCCGTGACTCAAAAGGTAGTTGTCTCCAAATGAGACTCATCATCGGGTTTCACATGCGAAAATGCAATGCCTACAACCATCCCCAGAGATATATGAAACATTCAAATAGGTAAAGGTCAATATTCATTTGTTAGATGTTATCCAACAGATACCATCTTATGTCAAAATTTTGAAAGACTTATGCATCATTAAAAGAAAACATCAGGTAAGAAAGAAAGTTTTTCTAACTGAACAGGTAAGTTCCATTCTCTCAACCAATAATGCATTAAAATACAAAGACCATGGTTGTCCAACTATTTCATGTATTATTGGAAATCAAAAAATTGAACATGCTTTGCTTGATTTTGGAGCCAGTGTCAATTTATTTCCATTTTTGGTTTACCAATAACTTAATATTGGCGAGTTAAAACCAACTTCAACTACTTTTTTACTTGTCGATAGATCAGTCAAGGTACCGAAAGGAATTATGGAAGACTTGTTATTACAAGTCGATAATTCATATATCCTATGGATTTTATTGTCTTTGAATCACAACCTGTAGCAGATAGTTATAAGCCAATTCTCGTAATATTTGGTCGCCTATTTTTAGCAACAGCCAACGCCTTAATTAATTGCATGAATGGAATCATGAATTTATCTTTTGGCACTATGACATTGGAGCTAAATGTTTTTAATATGTGCAAACAATCATATGATGAGGACACGAACAAATTTTGGAGGAGCATATTCAAGGGAGTTTATTTGATCCCATGAAATTTTATACTGTTAATTTTCTTGAATCAAGTACGCAATTAAATTCGGATATTCCTAATGATTTTTCACTTGATTCTACACAGTTACTGGAAGACTATGGAGAAAAATAGAGTTTGGATGAACTAGGAATACTAGAAGAAGAAAAAGATGATGAATAACCCAAATTAGAATTAAAGACTTTGCTAGAAGGATTGAAGTATGTATTTCTTACATTATGGTAATTTCTTCTTCCCTCAAAAGCAATCAATAAGGTAAGTTGTTAAATGTATTGAAAGAACATAAACTGGCAATTGGATGTAAGGGTGACAGAAAAGCCCGGGCCCGGTCCGACCCGTCCTGGGGTAAAAAAATTTAGGTCGGGCCCTATAATCAAAATCCTAGCTCGGGCCCGAGCCGGGCTTAGTAATTTTGGCCCGGGCCAAAACCAAAAAAAATATATATATATATTTTTTAATATGTTTGTATCATTTTTATTTGTTTGTAGCATTTAATTTGTTAATTTATCAATGAAACTTTCGAATTATTTATGAATTGTCTTTGCATATAATGTGAATGTATTTTGTATTCGTATGTTTTTAAATTTTTTTTAAAGAAAACGGGTCGGATAAAGCCCGAGCTCGAGTCCGGCCCAAAAAGACACCTGGGCCGGGCTTTTTTCGGGCCCGGGCTTTTTTTCTTTGTCAGGCTCGTACCGGGCTTATCAAAGCCAGGGCCCGGTCCAGCCCATTGCCACCCTTAATTGGACTTTAAAAGACATAAAATACATTAATCTATTGATATACACATACATAATACATTTAGAAGATAATACTAGGATATATCGTCAACCCCAAAGAAGATTAAACCATCACATGAAAGAAGTGATAAAAACAGAAGTCCTTAAACTTCTTGATGTATGCATTATCTATCATATCTCTGATAATAAGTGGGTAAGTCCTACACAAGTTGGACCTAAAAAGTCTAGAATTACTGTTGTAATAAACGATAAAGGAGAATTAATTCCAACTCGAATCTTATCTAGTTGGCATATGTACAATTGTGCATTGACTATAGAAAACTAAACGACGCCACTAGAAAATATCATTTTCCTTTACCGTTTCTTGACCAAATTTTGGAAAGATTAGCAGGACACCCATACTATTATTTTCTTGATGGTTACTCAGGTTATTATCAAATTCTCATTGCCTTAGAAGACCAAGAAAAGACGACATTCACATGTCCCTTTGGAACATTTGCATTTAGGAAAATGCCTTTTGGACTTTGTAATGCACCTGAAACATTCCAACGATGCATATTAAGAATATTTAGTGACATGCTTGAACACTATTTAGAGGTCTTTGTGGATGATATAACTATTTTTGGGAACTCATTTGATAATTGCTTGAATAATTTGGAAATTATTTTGAAAAGATGTGAAGAAAAAAGACGTGTTAAACTGGGAAAAATTTCATTTCATGACTAATTCGGGAATTGTTTTGGGGCACGTTGTGTCATGTAAAGGTATTAAAGTTGACAAGGAAAAATAGAGGTAATCTCTAAATTGCCATCACAAAAATAGTCAGGGAAATCCGATCTTTCTTAGGACATGCAGGATTTTATAGAGGTTTCTTTAAAAACTTTAGTACCACTGTACCATATCCAGACCATTATGTAACCTCTTATTAAAAGATGCAACATTTGAATGGACAAAAGAATGTAAAAAATCATTCGAAAAGAGTATCAGTCTTTTGAATTCTGCTCCTATTATGCAATCCTCTGATTGGTCTTTGCATTTTGAGATGATATGTGATGCCAGTGATTATGCAGTTGCTGCAGCGCTAGAATGGAGAAAGGAAGGTAAGTCGCATGTAATATATTATGCTAGTAGAACTTTAAATAGTGCACAAATGAATTACACTACCACATAAAAAGAACTATTTACTGTAATATTTATGTTGGATAAATTTCGATCATATTTAATTGGTTCTTCAACCGTTGTTTATTCTGATCATGCTGCAGTTAGATATTTGATGTCTAAACAAGATGCAAAGCCAATATTACTCCAGTGGATTTTGTTGCTTCAAGAATTCAATCTCATTATCAACGACAAGAAAGAAGCAGAGAATGTGGTTGCAGATCATTTATCGAGACTCAAAAATGAGTTATCAATTGATACAATTCCGATCAATGACTTTTTTTCCTAATGATTTTTTATTTTTTGTAAATATAATGCCTTGGTATGCTAATATTGTCAATTTTCTTGCAACATGAAAAATACCTCTAGATTGGAGCCATCAAGACAATAATTTTTTTTTGATCGAAGTCAGAAGATTCTACTGGGACGATCCATATCTGTTCAAGTATTGCCCTGATCAAATTTTCCGACAATGAGATAAGTGGTGTTATTTAGTTTTTTCATTCAGAAGCATGTGAATGTCATTTCTCATCTAAAAACCGCTGCAAAAATCTTACACTGTGGATTTTATTGACCCACCATTTTTAAAGATACCCATGCTTTTTGCAAAACTTGGGATCCATTTCAAAAAGAAACATGATGCCTTTAAATCCCATCATTGTCATCGAAATCTTTGATTGTTGGGGGATAGATTTCATGGGTCAATTTCCACCGTCATTTGGATTTTTATATATTTTAGTTGCAATCGACTGCAATTAAATGAACTTGAAGAGTCAATAATGATTCATATGAGATTGCGAAAATTCTTAAATCTAAAACTAAGGCCTTTCATGACAGTCGAATTTCACGAAAAATATTTGAAATTGGTCAAAAAGGTTTGCTCTATAATTCTCATCTTCATTTATTTCCTGGAAAATTGAAATCCAAATGGAATGGCCTATTTATTGTGAAATAAGTTTATCTATATTATGCTATTGACATTGAGAGTCATAAGGATTGTGATGTATTTAAAGTGAATGGACAATGTCTGAAACCATTTTTGGAGTGTTCAAATTTTCAAGAATATATTTCCTTTCAAACCCAGTGTACTGTGATTGATGTAATTTCTTTTCTTTTCTTTTAGTATTTGTCTAATTTTTATTTTTTTCTCGAGTTTTACAGCATCTATTTGTTTCTTTTTTATTTTATCAGAATCTCTTACCCCGATTAAACAGCGGATAATGGTACTCCGTGACTTTAAGTTGGTTCTTTCAGTTTCTTAAGATTACTGATACCTACAACAAAGGCATGGAATAAACTCTCGTAAAACTCCACAAACATTTTCCTTCTCTTCCCCAAAATGCTCTGATGAAAATTTACAAAGCACACACCTAAATAATGAGACTTCTGATGATCCATGGCATTCCTACTGATATTCGTTGGCTAATTGAAGTAAGGGTTCGCTTGACAGGTGAGTCATCTGATTCTTTCATTTCTTACATGTCTGGTTCAGGGAAAAGCACTGATGCTAAGAAACGAAGAGCTAAATAATTAGGTGTTTGTTATAAATGTGCACACGGGACGTGCAACAATCGTTTTCGTTCTTTAGGAATGTGTTTGACAATCACGAAGACAAAATTCAATTCATTAAAGATGGCCGGAGTAAGGAGTCTTTAGATGATATATCACTTACTCTTGAGACGCATCCTAGTGGACATGTTCATCGAGTAATTCGCAATTTGCATACAAAATTTCAAAAAGAAATACAACAATACAGTCTCGGTAATATGATTTTAAAAAACCATGTTTGTCAATTTACAAGAAAATTAGATGGGAAACCTATCATCGACCCATATAGAGCGTTCAAGCCGTTACTGGACGTAAAACCAGAGGAAGATGTGAGCCACAATCACAGCTACCAATACATATTATTTCAATTTATTTCTTTGATTTCCTTTCATTTAAATTATTGTTTTGATTTACTTTAATTTACTGTTTTGATTTCTTTTACTTTAATTTTATCGACTTTATCTAAACTTTTTGTCTTTCACGATCTATTTTACTATTCATCTGACAATTGTCATTTTGCAGATACTAGTGCTTTTATTACTCACCCTTTTTCAGGATCCATAAATACAGCTCGTCATTTCTCTCTTCAACCCATCCAAATAAGAGAGATAACAAAAATGAATACAACTTCAAGAAGACGAGTCACTAATATCTATGTGTTTTGTGGAACTAGTTCTGGAACTAAACCAGAATTTGTTGAGGCAGCAAAAAAATTGGGTAGAGTTATGCCGGAAAGAAACATTCACTTAGTATATGACAGTGGCAATCTTGGACTGATGAGATGTGTTTCAAAGGCCGTGCAAGAAGGTGACAGTCAAATTTTGGGGATCATTCCAAAACCTTTGACAGAGGTAAACCTCATCAGAAAATCAAATGGAGAAGAATGCATTATCTCAAGTATGTCTCAAAGACTTACTGAAATGATCAATCATGCTGACGTTTTTATTGCTTTACCAGATGGGTGACACGCTCAAAAAGTGATTCTTTACTTCTAAGTATAAGAGTGTCGAAGTAATAAAATAACTCGGTAAGTCCGGGGTCGATCCGCAAAGAATAGATTTAGTATGATAAAGTAATAATCAGAGCGAAAAGAAAAAAAATTTGATTCGTTTGAAGTTGTTTGGAGAATTTGAATTAAATGAAAACAATAGAATAAAAAAACTGGGGTTATGAAATCCACTTTTAATATTTTAAATTTAGAAATCTCACTTTTTATAATATATAAATTGTCATTATTACCCAATTAATTTACTTCTGGAATTAACTATGCCAAAACATATAAAATTAGCTATAAAGGCGATAGTCATTTATATCGATAACTAGTGCTGCCAAGATACTAAATATGCTAAAAATATAAAACCAGCCATAAAGGCGGTGATAACGTTTGTCTATAACAAATCCAATTAGATACTCAATTATGCTAAAATCGTATAAAACCAGCTATATAAGCGGTAGAAAAGTTTGTCAATAATTAATCCAGATCTTAATTAATTATTAATGATTATATTACAATTCATATATTTTAATATAAGTGAGATTAATCTAAACTTTAATAATAAAAGTTTCACTCATTCCCCCATGAGAAAGTAATTAGCTACTCATACTGTAATTAAAAACACACATAATTTTATTACTAAAATGAAAAGACATTACAAAAAATTGAAACAAACAATATACTTTCATCCAAACTCTTATTCATAATTCAGAGGAAAAGTATGAAGAAAATGAATTCAAAACTCTTCAATTTATAGGCAAAGAAAAGACTTTCACCAATTTCTCCACAAATACTCCATCAAACATGTCACCAATCATGCTTCCACCAAACATGCAAGCATGTTTGGTGGAAGTTTGACAATTGTAAATTGTCATTTTCCATTTTGTTTTTGATAATGACTTTAATAATTACACATAACATACTTTAGATTTTTCATCAATTTCGGCCTTGAAAAACTCAGAATTAGAAAATCTTATGAACTTAAAAGTTGTAGATCTTTGAGTCTTCTTTCATCTAGAACTGGAATCACTTCAATCCAATATCAGAGTAAAAGGTTATGGCCAAAATACGAAAATTACGCAAGATTGTAATTTCTGAATTTGTACACGGTTAGAACGCCCTTTCAAGTTTTTGGCCTTCAAAATCCAAATTTCATGTCCATTTTTCTAGTTATGCATTTATTTCACCTACATAAAAAATAAAAATCACAATAAAAATATATAAAACATAAATTTAATTAATATGCTAAATTAAGAGGATAAATGAAACTACAAGTGTAAAATGATATATGATTCTCTTAATAAATACGCACTTTTTAATCCCAATCCGTGGGCTATGAATGTTGGAAGAAATATTCACAGTTGCACCATGAGAGAACATTCACCAAAAACCCATTGGACTACTTAATGTTGATGGATTTTTCGATTTTTTTTTGTATTTCTTGAGGATTCCAAAAGAAATGAGTTTATTTCAAAATCGGTAATAAGATATCTTCCTAATTGTAAGAAAAATTAATGATTTAATTTACCAACTTTTAGCTTATGAACCAAACTAGACCACATTTTTTCCAAGTTGAACTGATCTGGTAACGATCGTGGCAAGAAGCGTATAGTGGACTTAAATCTTAATCTGTAATTTTTTTTTTATTTTCTTTTAAATAGTCGTAGATTCAATTGTCAATTCCACACTAACCAGGTGATGTCTTCTAAACTTTACTTCTTCTTTTTTAGACATTGGAGACAATGTCTCAAATTGATTGGGGGGGAGGGATAATTGACTAGACAATTTTTATTTTTATGTTTAGTTGTGTTTTTCGTTCAAAAACAAGATTTTCTTTTATGTTGTTTTTACTTTGTTGTTATTTTGTGTGTAAAAAAAGTGTTTTGTGTTGATTTTCTTTTGTCTTTTTAAAAAAAACTACACATAAACTAACAATAAATTTTTTAACTAACTAAGTGGAATTGTTATTCAGATATGGTTGTGTAAGGAGTTTTCGCTCCTGAGACGCATCTTAAAATAATTCGTAATAATTTATTTTTGTTCCTTTCTTTTTGAAACATTTAAAATTTTGAATTCTCCATAATATTGATTAAATTTGATCTTCATATGCTCATTTGACATGTATTATCAACATACACAATAATATATAAATATGGGTTGTAAGTGAAAACTCTGTAATATTCAATTCTCTAGTTTGTTGGAGGTAGCACCTAAAGGCAGTTGAATTAGTGTTTTTATTCAAAAAAATCTAATAATGCTCTTACTTAGTAACCAAACATCTTGCCTCGGTAAGCAGTGATTGTTCACGTAAAACGGTAGAACTTGAGTTTGTAAGAAAAATGTGTGAATAAGTTCGATTTCGTAGCCTCTCTAACTCGAGCAATGAAGTCCATATGGGTGTTTTAACACTTAATGCCCTAAGGCCAACTAGTCTGAGAGTCACTGACCCAAAGCTCGTTACATGGGTTAAAGAAAAAGCTTAAGGAAATCGAACACTTTTTCTTTTTAATAACTGAGATCCGAGCAATTAAGTCTGTATGGGTGTCTTAACACTTAGTGCCTTAAAGCCAACTGGTTTGGGAGTCACTGGCCCAAAGTTCGTTACAATGATTGAAGATGTATTATTTTAATTAAAAAAAGTAAAAAAAATATATTTATAAATAAACTTTCATTGCTAAAAAGTGTGAACTTTAATGTAATTTTAGGACAAAAAATATTACTCTATTTTCAACAAGACCTGTGAATATTGTGGGCACAATGAATTAATTGATACCTTATTTTATGTGTATATGGAATAAGGGTAAAAAGTACATGAGAGTTTACTTATTTGATCATTTAGAAAGAAAGAAAATAATTATTAATTTGGATAAGAATTTATATTTTTAAAGTTTTTTAGTTTAAATTACTAGGGACTAGTAATAAGCTGATTCGGGGTGTGATTAACACTAAAAAGTGCACATTTATGAAAAGAAAAATTAATTATTTTACATTTGTAGTTTCATTTATCCCTTTAATTTAGCATATTTATAAAATAATAATTAAATTTATGTTTTATATATTTTTATTGTGATTTTTATTTATTTTGTAGGTAAAATACAGCTTCAGAATATCAATATGAAAAATGAATATGAGATCTGAATTTCATGACTCAGAAATCCTAAAAAGAGCGTGAAAGCTAGATTCAAATCAGACTTGGAAACCATTCACCGTGTTTAGATTAGCGACAAAATGAGCTTATGGTGTATTTGTCCACACATGTATTATTATTATTATTATTATTATTATTATTATTATTATTATATTATATTTATATATTATATATTTTGGAGGACCCACCAAAATTTTATATATAAAAGATTTTATATATATTCTACTAGAGGTACCACCAAGATTATATATATATATATATATATATATATATATATATATATATATATATATTATAAAATATTAATATTTTTATTAAATAATAAAAAAATAAAATTTTGCCATCACCTTTCGGTGAATGGAAACATTTGAAAATAAAAGAAGAAAGAATATGAATGGTGTTGAGCCCTAAACTATAAATAGAGGTGCTCAACACCATAGAAAGACAATCAGATTTTCATAGTTTTTTTCTGAAAATTTGTGGATTTCTAGTTCTTGTGTGTTTTATTTTTCTAAAGCTTTCTTGTAATTTCTTTTTATTTTATTAATAAAATTACGTGTGTTTTTATTCAAATTATGAGTAGCTAATTTTATTTTTTTTTGCTGTGAAAAAATGAAGCTTTTAATATGAAAATTGAGATTAATCTCACTTATATTATAATATATAAATTGTAATCTAATGATTAATATTTAATTTAATTTTGAATTAATTATTGACAAACTTTATTACCGCCTATATGGCTGGTTTTATTTATTTGACATAATTGAGTACTTAACTGGACTTGTTATAGATAAAAGTTATCACCTCCTTTATGGTTGGTTTTAAATGTTTTGACTTAATTAATTCCTGAAATAATTTAATTGGATAATAAGGATAATTTATATATTATAAAAAGTGAGATTTCTAAATTTGAAATATTAAAAGTGGATCACATAACCTCCAGTATTATATTTTATTATTGTAATCCAATTTAAAAATTTCCAGTCACTTCAAAAAAAACCAGTCTTTTAATTTTCACTCAAATTATTATTTTATTTTACTAAATATATTCCCCGTGGATCAACCCCGGTCTTACCTGATTATTTTATTACTCCGATACTCTTATACTTTGGAGTAAAAGAATCACTTTGTGAGTGTGTCATATACCAAAACGGATGTGCCACGACTTGTTCACGGTCTTATCGGTAAGTATATTTTTAAGCATCAATTTGTCTTTTTATTTTTTAAAAATGAAACCTTTAACTATTGTGTGTTTTTTTTTAAGCAAGAGTGGTTCGACGTTGACTTAACCGCTCCGAATGTGGTTAAGTACGTCGATCACTATATGAGCAAGGTGTATTCGAATTACCGTATGAAGAAACTTAAGCCCATTTTCAACAAGCATGGACTGTATGACATCATGGAGGAGGATTTAGGGTATCTGTGCTCCATGTGGGCATCAGATGACTACACTTTAAGTTTTAAATTTTCATAATATTTCATTTTGCAGTCTTTTGAAATAAAATAAAGACTCACTTCTTTTTTTGTAAAAAATTTGTGAGCAGAAAAAGGAGAACCGGTAGAATCTGCGGTTTAACCATGTTGGAGGTTCAAAGTCATTTTCCCCGCATTGTGAGGAACGCTCCGAGGTAAGTGGATATACATTTACTTAACTGTATTTTAACAATGTTTAACTACTAATGAATATTTTTCGTCTGCAACAAAATATCACGGGAGAGGTGCTGCAGCCCCTCTTGATGTCGGTTTTTTCCAAGTCATCTATTGCACTCCAAATAAATGTTGGATGAACGATGTCGCCCGATAGTGCTATGTGAGTGTTCAATTACATAAATTATGCAAAATTTCATAATTTTTCACTAACACATAATCTTAAAATGTAGGAATGTATGATAGACATCCAGACACATAACCTTAAGCAGGGCAATTAGCCTTTGGCTGATGAGAAGCTTTCACGTCATGCCAGAACACCACCTCTTACAACGTCGGGCTTTACACTCGTTGGACGACGACATGAGCTACTTCTCGATCATCTGTCTCCTCAGAGGAGGTTGCTATCTTGAGGGAGCAGTTGAAGCTGACTCAAGATCGACTGAGCTGACCAGAGGATGTGAAGAGAGAGCATGCTCGAGAGATTACGAGCTTGCGAGCGTTTGTGGAGAGATCGCTCGCTCAGAGCAGTACTGCATGATCAACCTCTACAATTCCTCCAGGCCCGCCAGATATAGCACCTACATCGACTGATCGTCCTACATGTTTTTTTTTAATGTAATAAAACGTTTATTATATATATATATATATATATATATATATATATATATATATAATATATATATATATATATATATACAAAAATATAAAAATTATTTTAATTTCATTGTTAACATTTTAAAAAATAAGATATTATTAAAATATATATGTAATGATATTTAAAAAAAAAAAAAAATTAGCGTCGCCGAAGATACGATGCTAAATGTCTTATTTTGGTGTCGACAAGATAATTCCGACTTTAAATATATTAGACATTTAAATACGTTACATATATTCGTCCCTAAAAGATAATGAGTTTTAACGTTGCATGTTCTTATCGACGCTGAATTGTATAATTTATTGATCGTTTATTATGGGTTTTGGCAACAATAAATGGGTGGCACATAAATATTAATTGAATTCTAAAAGAATAAAAGAGTCAGTGAGAAATAAAAATACTTAAGTTAAAGTCGTTAGGCACCAATTCAAATCCTAGTGGGGCTCTTTATCCCCTTATTTTATATATCTAGATTCTTATAACTAACTCAACGACTGCATCATTATATAAATTTATGTCTCTAAATTCTTAGTAGACAGGGATTAAGAGAGGTAAAAAAGAAAAAAAAGGTGAGGGCTATTTTAGTAAAAGGCATGGGGTTATTGAACAAGAAAATAAAGTTGGAAGTTTATAAAATTCATCAGCCCAGCCCAGTCGAGACACACGATCACATATTCGGTGTGGCGGTGTGGGCTACTGAAAATTAAGCTGCTGCTTATCTTCTCCGCCTTTATACCTAATAGGAAACTCCGTTTGTCTTTCTCCCCTCAGCCGCGCCGCCGCCGCCGTCGCCGTTCTGATCACAACAATAAGGGTACCATATTTACTTCCTTAATCAAACATGTGCTTTTGTTTTGTCAACTATCACAATCTGTCACACATCAATACTGAATGCACTTTCCATTCTAGGGTTTCACCAATTCTCCACAGGAAAGAACCAAACAGAATAATCGAACCTCTAAATTTTCAATTTTCCCATTAAGGGTTTCTTTATTTAGTTTTATTCTTCACTTTCTTTTGTAAAAATTCTTTTTTTTTTCCAATTTAAATAGATAAAAATGGGTGACTCTGATACACGAAATATACGAAACATATGCATACTGGCGCATGTTGATCATGGTAAAACAACACTTGCGGATCATCTCATTGCCGCCACGGGTGGTGGTGTACTTCACCCTAAACTAGCTGGTAAACTTAGGTTTATGGATTATCTTGATGAGGAACAAAGGCGCGCTATTACCATGAAGAGCTCTTCGATTGCTCTTCAGTATAAAGATTATGATATTAATCTTATAGATTCCCCTGGCCATATAGACTTCTGTAGTGAAGTTTCGACTGCTGCTCGATTGAGTGATGGTGGATTGGTGTTGGTTGATGCTGTTGAGGGGTTCACATTCAGACTCATGCGGTTTTGCGGCAATCTTGGATTGAGAAGTTGACGCCATGTTTAGTGCTTAATAAGATTGATAGGTTGATTTCTGAGTTAAAGTTGACTCCTATGGAAGCCTATAACCGGTTGTTGAGGATTGTTCATGAAGTGAATGGCATTATGAGTGCGTATAAGTCGGAGAAGTATTTGTCGGATATAGATTCTATACTTGCAGTGCCATCAGATAAGCTAGGTGATGAGAATCTTCAATTTATAGAGGATGATGAGGAAGATACATTTCAACCCCAGAAGGGTAATGTGGCATTTGTTTGCGCATTAGATGGATGGGGTTTTAGCATTAGCGAGTTTGCTGAATTTTATGCTACAAAACTTGGAGCAAGCACCACTGCCTTGGAGAAGGCTTTGTGGGGTCCTCGGTATTTCAATCCAAAGACTAAGATGATAGTTGGGAAGAAGGGAATAGGTACAGGGAGTAAGGCCCGTCCTATGTTTGTACAGTTTGTGCTTGAGCCGTTGTGGCAGGTTTACCAGGCTGCTTTGGAGCCAGATGGGGATAAAGCAGTGCTTCACAAAGTGATTAAGTCGTTTAATTTGTCTATTCCACCTCGTGAGCTGCAGAACAAGGATCCAAAATCTGTGCTTCAAGCTGTCCTGAGCCTTTGGCTCCCTCTGTCTGATGCAATCTTGTCGATGGTAGTGAAATGTATTCCAGACCCAATTTCTGCTCAATCTTTTCGGATTTCCCGTTTGCTTCCAAAGAGAGAGATCTTGGATAATGAGGTCGATTCCAATGTACTCATGGAGGCCGAGTTTGTGAGAAGGTCAGTTCAGGCTTGTGATTCTAGCCCACACGCACCATGTGTTGCATTCGTTTCAAAGATGTTTGCTGTCCCAATCAAAATGATGCCTCAAAGAGGTTCAAATGGGGAGATTTTGAACAGTTATACTGAGAAAGGTGGAAGTGGAGAATCAGAAGAGTGCTTCCTTGCTTTTGCGAGAATCTTTAGTGGAGTTCTTTATTCAGGTCAAAGAGTTTTTGTGCTCTCAGCTTTGTATGATCCATCAAAGGGGGAATCAATGCACAAGCACATACAAGAAGCAGAGTTGCAATCCTTATATCTAATGATGGGTCAAGGCTTGAAACCAGTGGCCTCTGCCAAGGCAGGAAATGTTGTGGCGATCCGAGGCCTTGGTCAGCATATATTGAAGAGTGCAACTCTATCATCAACAAGAAACTGTTGGCCTTTCTCAAGTATGGTATTCCAGGTTTCCCCCACTTTAAGAGTTGCAATTGAGCCATCTGATCCAGCAGATATGGGTGCTTTGATGAAAGGTTTGAGGCTTCTGAATCGGGCAGATCCATTTGTAGAGGTTACTGTTTCATCTAGAGGGGAGAATGTGCTTGCTGCTGCAGGGGAGGTTCATCTGGAAAGATGCATAAAGGATTTGAAGGAGAGGTTTGCTAAAGTAAGTTTGGAAGTCTCTCCGCCTCTTGTGTCCTATAAAGAGACCATTGAGGGTGAGACATCTAATCCATTAGAGAATCTGAAATTGTTAAGTGGGAGCTCAGATTTTTTTGAGAAAAAGACTCCAAATGGGAGATGTGTTGTTCGAGTGCAAGTCATGAAACTTCCTCCAACACTGACTAAGGTGCTTGATGAATGTGCTGATTTGCTTGCAAGTATTATTGGAGGGCAAGCCCTTATAAGTTTGGAAACCCAGAGATCAAGAACTGGTGAGGACGATAATCCAATTGAAGCCCTCAAAAAACGCATAATGGATGCCATAGAGGATCAAATTTCAGCTGGGAATGAGAATGACAAGGATCGGATAGAGAAATGTAAAGCAAAGTGGCAAAAGCTTCTTACGAGGATTTGGGCGCTTGGTCCAAGGCAGATTGGTCCTAACATCCTCTTCAGACCAGATAATAAAAGTACAAATACCCATTCCTCTGTTCTTGTAAGGGGTTCTGCTCATGTATCTGAGAGACTAGGCTTTGTGGATAAGTCTGGTGATGGTGATGCAGCTGCGGAGCCAGCTCCAGAAGTTGATGAAGCTTCATTTGTGGAAGCACAGTCTCTTGAGAGCAGCATAGTGTCTGGATTTCAGCTCGCTACGGCAGCTGGGCCTTTATGTGATGAACCAATGTGGGGATTGGCTTTTATTGTTGAGGCTTACATCTCTCCTGTGATTGGGAAATCCGATGAGTCTGAATTTTCCCAACAATCTGAGCAGTATGGTGTCTTCTCTGGGCAAGTTATGACAGCTGTTAAAGATGCGTGTAGACAAGCTGTGATTCAGAACAAACCCCGGCTTGTCGAAGCCATGTATTTTTGCGAGGTGAACGCACCATCTGATTATTTGAGCCGTATGTATGGTGTGCTTTCTCGAAGGCGAGCTCGCGTTTTGAAGGAGGAAATGCAGGAAGGGTCTTCACTTTTCACTGTTCATGTGTATTTGCCTGTTCCTGAAAGTTTTGGTTTTGCTGATGAGCTTAGGAAAGAAACATCTGGTGCTGCAAGTGCCCTTCTTGCTCTTAGCCATTGGGAAGCACTTCCCGAGGATCCTTTTTTTGTGCCCAAAACAGTGGAGGAGATTGAAGAGTTTGGAGATGGTTCCAGTGTTCTCCACAATACAGCAAGAAAACTCATTGATGCTGTGAGGCGACAGAAAGGCCTACCGGTAGAAGAAAAAGTAGTCCAGCATGGAGCAAAACAGAGGACCTTATCTCGTAAAGTTTAGAAGTTAAAAGCTATACATGTCATCAATGGTAAGACGATACTTGTCATCAATTTTGCGGGGATAAGTTAAAAGGCTATGTATGTAAACAAATTTACTTTTCAGCATGAGTAAATTTTAGCTGTTATTCAGGTTTACTGGATTTAAGCTTTATGCATGTAAAATGCGAGATAGTATATCATGTTTCGGATGTATATGTCATCTCTCTCATAGCAGTTGAGTCCCACATAGTTGTGGGACCCAGCTATTGTGAGAGAGATGATATATACACTCGAAACATAATATAATTTTTCGTAAAATGCAGTCGTTTTCATTTATTAATTTTACATTCATTTTGTCTCGAGTTTTCTTTATACAATTGAACTCATTTTTTGGGAAATGATTTTTGACATTATTATTATTATGTATGCTAAAATTCATCTGCAAGAAAGAACATACCAATGGGGGCTTAGACTAATATCTGAGAAGACTGCTATTCAGTTATTGCTTTTCATTTGTTTGGGAGGATTCTCGAAATTCTTTCATGTTGTTTTAATACATTTTGGATGATTGAATTGTTTCCTGCTGGGTATTGGATGATCCTTAGGTTGATGTGAGTAACAGTTTTGTTTTTAATTCCTGCTTCACTGGATAGAACAACTCAAGATCATTATTTGTATTATTAGTTTTCTCTAATAAAATGCTCTATAGATGTCACTTTGGCATCTAAAGATTTATTATTAATTTAAAACAAATACAAAAACCAAATGATTTTCCCCATTCTCATATAAGAAAAGCTGATTTTTTCAGTACAACCTCAGTTTTAATTTTCCTAGAATATTGCATTTTTTTAAAAAATTGTTTTTTTTAATACAATAACAAGTTATTTCATCCTTCATTTGTATGATATATTGTTTTGAGTTCACAAATGAACATTGATTTTAAATTGAAATAATACTTTAACACTTGCAAGTTTATAATATTATGCAGATTCATTAGATATGTAGCAATCTCTGTGCTGCTGCTTCATGATTGGTAAATAGGTCAGACTTAGATTTAAGTATTGTTTATTAATGTTTTCAAGATTATTGGAAAAATCCAAGTTCTTAAACTTTGAATGGATATTCTTCAACATTAGCCGCTTGTCATTTTTCTCATGTAACAATTCTTCTGATAAAATAAACAGCTTATACCAAGATACCTTATCTCAGGTGGGAAACTAATGAATACTGCTAAGTTTAGCAAGGATGAGCAAACTGTTCAGAAAAGATGAAGAATCCATAATCTAAGATTGTAATCTTTTACTTTCAAACTTTGATTAAAATTCAAAATGACAACGAATAATCCGTACAACTCACCCAATCCTCCAGAACTTTTTTTGCGTTTTCGCGATTAGCCCTGAGAATCCATGTATTAGCTTTCTGCAATATTGGTAGGGCAGCTGATATCCAGAATTAGGCAGGACTAGTGAAATTATTTTTGCATGGTTATCATAAATGATCTAACAAGAAATGTAAAAGAAAATGACTCAAGAAGAAAAATGAAAAGTAAACAGGGAAGATTGTTCAAGTGCAAATTTCAATTTGATAAAAACTTACATTTGTTAGCTAGCTTGGATGCAAACAAGATAAGCTGGTGGTAAAACATCTCATATAGTGAACACAATCAAATGACTATAAGCTGGTAGTTAAAGGAACTCATATCGTGAACACAATCAAAAAACTAAGTGTTGCAACATTCCACTTCAGATGATAAATTGTGTAGCACAGCAATGCCTATTCAAAAACTTGAAAGGACAGTTCATATTCAGACAGACAAAATTAACAGGAAAAATCATAACAAGTTGTGAGTGGAAAATAACCCTGAAATCAAATTGACTAAAATAATTCAGGATGGATCTCTATACCCATCTACTAAATGTCTCCTAACATGACTATAACAACAGCTTATCTTCGTAAAACCTTTTACCTAGGTCGATAGTAAACTTTCCCTGGTGGGCATTAAGCCACAATAAAAGGTATTAAACAAATCTGTCGCTCTTGCCAAACATTATCCCTTCACCTTCAAAAACTCCCTAATCTATCTATTCCTTAATCAAATTTCTAGATGAAGCAAGGTGAGTATGGTATGACAAATGCATACCTACCCTCTGAATTTATATATTACTACTTCACAAATGGCACTCCAGAAGGAACTTGCTGGGCATATTCCTCATATCGTAACCCAAAAAACTCTCTCAAGAAATACTCTTCGTATGGTATCCTTTCTGCAAAGAAATGCCAAACAACAATTGCAAATCCAATTGTAGATATGGGGTTACACAGCATTATCTGGGTACCAACTGACCAAATGAGGAAACCACAGTAGCTAGGATGACGGACAAATCTGTATACTCCATGAGTAATCAGTTCATGATGTTCCTCATGATAGACCTTGATGAGATGCGTGAAGGATCGACCAGCTGTTATAATCGCCATTTTGCGTATGATTTCCCCAACTACAACCATCACAAGTCCCGCATTGCTTACCCACCAATATTCCTTCAACCCCGGAAAGAAAAAAATTTCAACGCCATACTCCATCAAAGAGAACAGCATCGCCAAAATATATTTTTTGCTGATCAGAAGTGACCTAAGCGTAACATTCCGACTTCCATGAAAAGCAATTGCTAAAATGTACTCCGAAAAGTGAAAGAAGAATGTCGCGAAGAACATCTGAGACAACTGTCGGCAAGCTGTGTAACTGAATAATTCTGTCATTTCCACAAATGACAAAAGACAGTATCAATTTTCTGTCACTGGTTACTGCAACGGCGGGATATTAAATAAGGGTAGCTCAGTTGAAGGACAAGGGTGAACAAACTAGCTGAAGTTTACTTCAAACCTGACACAGATTCAAAGTTTAGTAATATCAACAATGAAATTTGAGTACCGATATCGCCTAGAAAATGCTTAAAGTGTGGCATCACCTGCATTCGAAAGAGAGAATAATTTATACAGTGTTCAGTAAATCATCAAACAAAAACACACAAATTATCCGACATGGGGTAAGCAGAGAAGGAATATTATCGAAAATAAAATAAAGGAAAATTATCAATCGTATTCTCAATGTCTGGCACATTATCAAAAATATACAAATCTTGGATCTTTGTTCCCCGGTCCACCCAAAAATTGAGAGGTGGAGCAAAACTTCCACCTTTCATTTAACATATGTATACCCAATGTTTGATATAATTTTCAATCATATACCCAAATTTGATACGCTTTTCAATCTTTGGGTGGACAAGTAAACAAAATTTTGATAACGTGTCAAAGGTTGAATATAGGATTGATAATTCCCCAAAAATAAATCCCATAAACACAGTGACATGTAATTTTGGCACTTTAAGGAATTTGATATCTAATAGGATATGAAACGCAAAGCCCATATATTGGAATCGTATCAGATTCAGATCTGTATATGAGAATAGCTGCTTAGAGATCCGATTATAATAATCAAAAGTTAAGAGGAGAAAGATAGTGAAATATTACAGTATAAAAAATTCATCTAAGCCCTACTGTTTAATTTCCTTTCAATTTCTCATCAACCAAACAAAAATCAAAGTTAGCATAGTACAAGTATATGTTTAGAATGAGGAAAATAAATGTGTGTTTATCAGAGGGGAAACAGAACAGATCAAACCTCCCAAGTAAGCTTTAATCTTCAACTATGAAATCCACAAACCAGCTGAGAGTGAGATTCCAAATTGTGCTTTGCTTAATCTTCTTTTTCATCGTCTTAAGAAAAATACCAAACAGCAGGCCGTTTCTTCCCTGTACCTTATTACATTGAAACAAATTTATATTTATTTTGCGATTTTTAAATTTTTTTTTTTTTTTTTAAGAAAACACTTTTAACGACATTATCGTATTCATCCCCACATTTTGCTTATATTCTCTGAGGATATGAAAATCTCTAAATAAGTGTTAAGTAAGTTTTTAAAATGGTTCTTATAAATAAATATTAAAGTTAAATTATAATCTTAGAAAAAATATTATTTAGATTTGAGGTCCTAATTTTTTGCCAAATTTTTGGCTCAATCAACCGTTTATGTAAATTATCCCTAAATCTTCATTTATCTGAAGAGATGGAACTCTGAATAATTGAATATTTTATTCAAAGATGAACTAAAAGTCATTTAAAACATAATTGTTAAAGTGAGTTAATGCCATCCACATTCTACTATAATATATGAAATTATCAAAAAATTAAATATCAAATTTAGATATATCCATAAAAATGACAATATATATTATATTAGTCCACTAAAAATTTTGATTTTTAATGATGAAAATATTTGTCTTAATATTAAATTAATAAATATTAATATACTTAATAATAAATATTAGGATACTTTCTAATTACATTCATGTTTATTGTTATTATTTTTTTAACTAAAAATTAAAAAAAACAATAATATAAAATTAAAATAGAGGATAGAGATTGCACATAATCACCATCTCTTTCCCGAAAAAGAAATGGATATTACACTATCGTCTTACCTATTCCTAATATTAAAATTTTGAATTGTTCATCCTCAATCCCAGACTATAATGAAGAGGGTCTTTGAAACTCTCATGAGATCTCTATCATCCCTATTTTTAAGTGTTTTTTTTTAATAAATATGTGATGAACACTTTTAAAATACTTAAAAAAAATATAATTTCAAATATTTTAATATTAAAAATTGAAATTTAATGAAATTTGATACCAACATTAATTGAAATAACAAGACAAAAAATTGAATACTTAGGGCATCCCAACCGAGCACCAAATATGACGCTGGGGTGGGATTTATCGTAAAGATGGTCTCCAAAGTCCAACCCCAACCCTACACTAGCACTGAGCTAAAATGACGTAGATGAACAATATCACTATAGCTATTGTTTTTCGCTTTTTGTTTTTTTGTTTTTGTTTTTTTACAATAGATTTAAGGGTTTTAAAAAATAAAATATTATAAAAATAAAATAAAATTTGGAATAATGAATTAGAGGAGAATTTCAATTTTCAATTAGTGCAAAATTTACCCAAAATCTTACTTTTACCAATGGGGTTGATCTCGGTGCTTGGTAAGGTAAATACTTGATCAGACAATTTACCAAGATTCGAATGATGGATAAATAAACAAAAACTGATTAAAAATATCTTATTTTTAGTAGATTCCAAGCTCGGCCTCAGCAAAAGATTTGATCATGCAACTAAAATAAAAGAAATATTTATATAAGTCAAAATTGAACTACAAACATACACACAAACATTATTATATTTTTAGTAGAATCCAACCTCTAGATTTCTAATCTACATATTTGAACTACAAAACATACACACACAAAATTGACATTACAATTATCCATAACCTATGTGTCTACTTTAAAGGATTTCCAGTGACCTTGTGCAGCCTGCAGCTTCTCGACGTAGAGACATTTCAGGCAATGGGAATTTTGGGTTCACCTAAATTCACGAAAGCCACTGCGCGAGCCATACGTGACATCGCCGCATTCCAAGACACAAGGTGGTTCATAAACACATTCACATACGTCCCTTTGTCATTCTGTTCGGAACAAGTCAATGGATTGTTATGAAAACATATGATGGAGCCATGGAGGGTAAACGATGAGACGGTGATGGTTACATACCTTGTAATCCAGATAATAAGCATGCTGCAAATAGTAAAAAATAAATAAATTAATTAAAATGTTGTAGTGTTACAGTGTACAAAACCTTGACCATTTGACTCCACAGAGCGAGACAGCTTACCTCCCACATATCCAAACTGATGATGGGCTGCACAAAAGAAAAGGGTCAATACAATTGTTAAATTGCGAATCGAGTATTTACTGGGAATAAAGAATTGCGTACAATATCATCCCACACAAGTGGATTTATGGCATTTGATGTTTTAACTATGGCAAGCCGTCTCTCTTCTCTCTTCACTGAAAATCAAAGCAGCACCGACTAAGTTAAAGAGTATATCAATTAAAAGAACTATAATCACCAAATGAATAAACTACTAGTAAGCCAAACCAGCACATAAACGGTAAACAGTTTTAATCTTCCAACATTTCTCTTCCTAAAACATAGATCCATAACTTCTGTCATCACATCCTCAGTTACTTCACGGAGGTGGAGATATTGGATGAAAGAGAGAAAGGGGAATAGGAAAAGCAGGGAAGGAAAAATGTGGGGATGGGGTGTTTGGTTTGTGGTGGTATACAGATGGAAAATATTCATAACAGCACTCATGTACTAGCAGTGGAAACTACAAAGTCAATAAGTTAATACTTACTAAACAGATTATTAAGTAGCCAAAATGAGAGTATTTCTGTTTTGCAATTTATTACTCTTATACCAATAAAAAGTTACTGAACCTTTAAGTTGCACATAAAAGATCATACTGGTTATCTTAGCCCTACCTCATATATTTGGAAAACGCTAAAGAAAATTAAACAAAGAGATGTAAAATCTGAATCAGAAATGCCAAACAATGGAATACAAATTTAAAGGCTTAAAAAGGGCTTACAAACAAGCCAAACATAGCCAGAGCCAAATAATGTAAGGGCGGTTTCTATAAACTTCTCTTTGAAATTTGTAAATGAACCAAAATCCTTTTCAATCTGCTCAAGTACTCCATATTTGGGCATGTCACCGCCTCCAGGCTGCATGGACTCCCAAAAGAAATCATGATTCCAGACCTGCAGTGGCAGGTTAAAAGCAACGATTTCACATCAGACTAATGTACTTCAAATGGACATTAAATTATTTAAACATGATGAAATGGAAACAAGTTCATTTTCCAACCAATTAAGAACATGACTATAAATTATAAATAACTCTAGAAACAAGCTGGAGACATTATTAGCACTCCAAGACCCTGACTAAATTAACCATTGTTGGCTGTAAGAACTTTCCATTCCATAAAGGTATGTTTATTTCTGAAGCTCTATCTACAATAAGGAACACCAGTGAAATACATCAACCAAGGTCTATATTCTAAAGTATTGTAAAATGATGCAGAGAAGATCTTTTGCTTCTTTAGCAAAAATTGGATTGTTTTCTACAGACCCTAAATATGCTACTATTATACCACAGAAGACCAAACCAAAAATTAGAAAAAATCAGTCAAGTATTAGATAGAAGGTTTTTTTGTTTGTATTTATATAATATATAAATGTAAACAAACACCTTTCATTCTTAATGTGAAGGGATTCAAAAGTCATTAACTATTACAGTAACATCATACAAACAATGAACAGTAAAATATGAATTGAACTCTGAACCAAATTCTTCCTCTTCTTTTCAATCATGCAAACATTAAATTTTATCTATAATAACAACCAACAATTTCACGAATCATACACTAAAGCAATAAAACCTGGAATAACATCAACAATCGCTTTTACTGCTGAAGTAAAACTCTAAGCAAAACAACTATAACACGTGCTAAAAAGCTTACAAATACACACACCCAAAATTTTGTTTTTGAGTCTAACAAATTAATCAACCCGCCAATTTATTGGTCACTTTAAGGAACTTCAGTCAAAACATTTTCAAATTACCAATTAAAGACCTTTATGCAAAGGAGCCACCAACGTACCTGCGCCGCATTGTTGAATTCAGGTAAAGGATTTCCACTGTTATAAGTGAATTTAACAAGGTCATCCAGAGTGTATCCATACAATACATCATCTTTCTCTATATGCTTATTCAAACCTTCCACATAACGACGATGATGATCACCCCAATGCGTTTCCAGTGTCCTCTTACTCATATAAGGCTCTAGAGCATCCTACAACAAACAAAAAAATATTGAAATTCAACACAAATAAATGTCAAATTCCACAAACTTATCCAACCCATTTGCCTGAAACAAGCCATTTCACTCACAAGTTTATAAGGAGGTGTCTTTAGTTCATAGTAAGCGATAACTTTGGAAGCTCTTTGTGACTCATGAAGCCGTCTTCTCTGCAAAAACAGATAAGATATAAGAAATGCTTTACTTGTTCAAATTTGAGGGAAAAAAGAAAAAGAAAAAGAGAAAAAAAAAGAGAGGGTTTAAGAAGGGGTTAAGAAGGCAAATAACGAACCGAATGTGAAAGCTTGGGACTTGTCAAGGGAGTGAGCAGAAGATGAGAACTTGGAGCGAAAGGATTACAACTAACAGAACCCATTTCTCTGTTCTGACAAATTCTTGTTTCCTTTTTTAAAAATTTATTCTTTTGTATGGGAACTGGGAATTGTGCCTTTGAATTTTTATCCTGCCCTAAGAGTCAAGAGAGGCAATCTGGCAAATTGGAATTACGCCTATTATATATATTAGAGAGCATTATCTCCATGCTTGTGGAAATCAATGTTCTAAGGGGCTCGGGCGGAAGCCCGCATCTAAACCTAGTAAATTTCTCATAAATTAGGGATTTTTAAAATTAGTATTAAGATTTGGTGAAATTTGAATGGATTAATCATAAGAAAATGTTCAATTTGATTAAGAAAAAAAACATGTAAAAATTAGTTTTTTTTTTAAAAAAAAATATTTTGAAAACTAGGGTTTTTAAAAAATTATGGTTGTCAAAATTATATGTAATTAGAAGGAAATTAAGCATGGAAATGGCAATAGAATCCAAAAATCGATGTCGATTTGGTGTTAATTTTAGAATCGACGTCAGTCGATGTTTGATGAGTGGTAATCTATCACTATTTCTCACTCATTTGGCTTAATATTTTGTATAGTTTCTTGAGTTTTGTGAATATTTTGATGTGTTTTGTGTTATTTTGTAGATAAATAAAGTTTCAAGACATTCTCGAGGTGATTTGGAGCAAAACAGTAAAAATTGGCAAAATTGGCAAAATGGTAATTTGTCAGCGTCGCGACGCGCAAGCTGTTGGGGTCGCGACGCCTAACGTGCGCCGAGTCTTGCTAACGTGCGCCTGGTCCACGTGTCAGAATCTGAAAAGTTGATTTTGCTAACGTGCGTCGTGCCACGTGTCACCATCACAGCCGATCTGCTAACGTGCGCCTGCCACTTGTCATCATCCTAAGATGCCGACAATCATCATCTACGCTAACGTGCGCCGTGCCACGTGTCATCATCTCAGAAGATCAGCTAAAATGCGATGTCTGCCACGTGTGAAAAATCTATGGTGCCGACAGAATGCGTGTGACACGTGTCACCTTCTCATTGGACCGAATTATTGGCAAATCACATTCTGCCACGTGTCGCCTTCTTATTGCACCACCATCACCGCGTGCCACGTGTCACCACATGATTGTGCCGACAGAATCTGCGTGGTCAACACGTGTTGACCGAAAACGCGTGCCAACGGCGCGACGCGGGAAACTTTGGCGTCGCGACGCCGGTACCAAATTTTGCCTATAATTTCGGCTCCTCTTCACTTCATTTGGTGTGCTTTCCTTGGGAGTTTTTCCCTGTTTTTAGAGGATTGCATCTAGTTTTTGTAAAAATAAATAATATTTAATTTATGTATTTTAATTTTCAATAATAATAATAGTTCTTCTTCTCCTTCTCTTTTCTTTTATGTTTTATAGTTAAATTTCTGCTGGGGTAAATGTGAGGCTTTTTACTTTTATAATTTAGATTAATCTCCTTTAATTATAATATATAAATTATTTAAAACCTGACTTAATAAGGATACTGCTATATTGGTCGGTTGTTAATTATTTTTAAACTGGTTTTAACCTGACTTAATGAGGATACCGCCTGGTTGGTCGGTTGGTATTTAATTATTAATTTGACTTAATCAGGATACCGCCTATATGGTTGGTTGATAAATATCACACAAATTTATATATTATAATAAGGGAGATTTCTAAATTATAAATAGTAAATGTAGATTAATCTCACTTTAATTATAATATGAAAATTGTAATTTAATAAGATGAATTAAAAGTTGATTCTGCCTTAATGGCTGGTTTTAATTATGTAACATAATGTGACACCGCCTATATGGCTGGTCTTTAGGTGACAGATAATTACCGCATATATGGCTGGTTTATGGATAAATAATAACACCGCCTTTATGGCTGGTTCAACTTAATTGGTTAATACTTGCAATTTTCATATTATAATAATTTGAGATTTCTAAAAGTGGATCATCTATCCCCAGCATTTTATTTTATTCTAGGGAAGTGATGAAACACAATATTACTAGGCTTAATAATTGATTTTCTTTTTATAGGTAATTATTTAGTTTGTTTATTGAGTCTTAAGCTTAATGATTCTTGTTGTCTGATCACCAATAAGATTGATATGGTAAACTTAAAATGAACTAGACATATGGATTTTAGGTTTCAGCCTTAAATTCAATAGCCCACGATCTTCCTTGAGGATATATAACTCTTTAATAGATTTCCTTACAGGATAGACATATACATGTCGGGCGGGGGTAGCTATAATTGGAACTTAAGCTTAATGAATCCATGTAATTTGGTTGACATAGACATATGGTTCAATTGGGTTATACTGGGTATTTGCATATGACCATCGACAGAGGCTTTTGCATATTTTCGTGTTCCAAGTTAGCAAACTGATTTATTACACATAGATAAGAGAATCAATTCATCTTTATAATAATATTGTGTGGAGTCACAACCATAGATCCTTGAGTCTTTTCTCTTATTTTCCTTAGTATTTTATTTTGAGTCTGTTTTTATTTTATTTTCCTTGTGTTTACGCCGGTCAAGTTTTTGGCGCCGTTGCCGGAGACTTATTTCTCTTGAGTTATTAATTTTGAAACTATCTAATTTACTTGTATCTAATTTTCTTTATTTTTATCTGTAATTTTTATTTCTTTCTTTTGTTTTCAGGTGATTGAAAAATGGAACATTATTGAGAGATTGAAAGATCACGAGATTTACTAGTTTAAGATATACCTCAAATCTGGAGCAACAGTCCGGTTTTCTGAGGCCTGTTGTCCAGCCCAACAACTATTACTGGATGCCAGAACCAAGCGACACTACATTTGCTCAACAGAACGCAATGGGGAGATATGACATATGTAATGGTAACCACCCTAGAGATTATTGCGAGTACAACTACCATCAAGGGTGACAGAATTATCAGAATCATTCAAGGTACGAAGAACCATCATATTTTCCATCTTATCCACCATCTACCTACGATCTTCATCAACAATAAGAACCATCAGAAGAAGATCAGATGATTGACATGCTCAAAGATTGGTTCAAGAAACGAGACGAAGAGTTGGATACGATGCTTGAAACATACCAGAATCAACTCGAAAGTATTCAGAGACAAACAGAATTTATTCAGAGATTGACAGATCAGACGAGACAATTAACAGAAAACCAGAGCTACATACCTCAATGACCATTTTCAGATGAAGCCTTTGAGTACCAAGCATTTCACGATGACACTTTAGCAGAAGATAAGGTTGAGCAGAATCAAGAATCAGAGGTATCAGTTCAGGAGCCCGAACCGGTAAAGTCTCGATTTGATTTTTATTATTCTGACTCTGACGATGATGAAACTGAGCTGTTTGTACCAACTGCACCAACAATTGAGGATGAAACTCTGTATCCTCAAAATGAAGATCTTGGAGCATCCATTGCACAAATGTTTGAAGAAGATCTACATGAGCCAATCATTTCACCCAGATTAGAGGATGAAGACCTAAAATCTGACATTTCTTTACATCCCCAGGTTGACAATTTTGAAGCATGCATTTCACAGATGACAGATGAAGAATTGAATACGGAAATCCTAAAATATATCTGTGAAGAAAATGTGGAGCAAGAAGCAGAGAAAATGGAGGAGCAAATGTTTGAACTTATTGAGGATCCAGAGCATTCAGGCGAAACATCACTGTTTTGGGGAGTACAATTTAGAGATATCACCCGGAAGCTTGATAGAATGGAACTTCCATTCCAAGTCAAGCACCATACGAGACCTCCTGATTTTCTTTCTTTCTTTTCAGGAACCATTGGAGCAACAAATGTTAAAAAGGTGGCACAAGCACTGAATGAGACAAAACTCTTTTTGCCACTTTACCGTTGGAAAAGACCCTTCAAAAGCAATGCTCACGGGATTGTCGTTAATCGGACATCCAAAACGACGTTGAAACCTCTTTGACAGATGGATTTCAGTCACGTCTGACTGAAGACGAAAAATTTAGCGCTAGCAGGGAGGCAACCCATGCAACCAGTTGTATTTTTTGTTTTTTATATTTTGTGTATACATGTTGTAGAGATTTTAATTTTGTGTGTTATTTTTGTAGGAAAAGCTCAACCAAAGCATAAGACAGAATGAATGGTGTTTTGAAATCACAAATAGGAGAGCTATTTTATTAGAATGGCTGAGTAAAGAATGAATTCTTGAGACGCATCCTAATGAATTTATACTAAGCGAATGGCGTATTGCGTACACAATTCCATTGCCTTAATTATTGCTTTGATTCGTTTTTCTGTTGTAATTATCTTTATTTTCATATACAAGATCCAGACTTTTTGACCTTTCACGATTTCTTTTGTTTAGCAAACAAATGTCATCTGGAAGATACTAGTGCTATTATTACTCACCCTTTTCAGGTTCTATAAATTCAATTCATCATTGCACTTTTGAAGACATCCAGAGTAAAAAAAAATAGAAGCCACTTCAAGAAGACGAGTTGAAAACATCTGTGTGTTTTGCGGTAGTAGTGTTGGTATTAAGCCACAATACGTAGAAGCAGCACATGAATTGAGTCGAGTCTTAGCTGCAAGGAATATGCACTTAGTATATGGCAGAGGCAATCTTGGACTAATGGGGATCGTTTCAAAAGCCGTACAGGAATGAGGCAGTCACGTTTTGGGAATCATCCCAAAACCCTTGGCAGAGGCAAATCTTATTGGATCATCAAACGGAGATGAACTGATCGTGCCAGGTATGTCTGAACGATTGGTAGAAATGATTAACTGTGCTGATGCTTTTATCACTTTGCCAGATGGCTTGGGTATATTGGAGGAAATTTTTATAGTTCTATCTTGGGCGAACCTGAACATACACCAGAAACCAATTGGGCTGTTTAACGTTGATGAATTTTATGATTTTCTTTGTGTGTTTCTTGATGATGTCCAGAGAAATGGGTTCGTGTCAAAACCTATGAAAGAACTCTTCTTTACTGCAAGAACTGCTCCAGATCTAATTGACCAACTCTTAGCCTATGAACCACAAGTTGACCCTATCATTTCAAAGATAAATTGGTCTGAGGACGATCATGGTAAGAGGCGTCGGATTAATCTGGATCTTAACCTTTAATTTCCTGTCAATATTTTCAGCTAACCAGATATTATCTTCTAAACTCTTCTTCTACTGTTTAAGACATTGGGGACAATGTCTCATTTAGGTTTGGGGGAGGGAATTAGTTGATCAGTACCTTGTTTTTAGTTTGTGTGTTATTTTTATTTTTAGTCCAAAATTTTTCGAAAAATACAAAAAAAAAATTGAATTTTTTTCAAAAATTACAAAAAAAATTTGCGTTTTAGTGTTTTTATTTTGACTAAAAATGTGAAATTGGTAAAAGATAGCTGAGTAAGGAGTTTCCACTCTTGAGACGTATCTCAAACCATTTTTGAAACAAGTTAATTTTTGTTTATTTCATTTTGAATTATTTAATTTGTGAATTCTCCATAATACTGACTAAAATGGATCTTCATATGCTCAGTTAGCAGATATTATCAACATGCATAGTAACATACAGACATGAACTGTAATTGAAAAGTTTGTAATATTCAGTGCTCTAGTTTAATTGGAGGAAGCATCTCAAAAAGCAATGGAGTAAAAAAAAACGTTTGAAATCCGAGTTATTAAGTCTGTAAGGGTGTTTTAACACCTAGTGCCCTAAAGCCAACTGGTTTGGGAGTCACTGGCCCAAAGCTCGCTACATGGATCAAAGATGCTGTAAAAAATATATATATCTGAAGTCTGAGTAATTAAGTCCGTAGGGGTGTCTTAACACCTGGTGCTCTAAAGCCAACTGGTTTGGGAGCCACCGACCCAACACTTGCTACATAGACGAAATGTATTGTATATAAATAAAAAATAAAATAAAAAAATCAAAGAAAAAATCCAAAAAATCCAAAAAATTATTCCATTGCAACAAAAAGGTGTGAAATCTGATAGAACTTTAGGACAAAAATATTACTCTCTTATCAACTACACTTGTGACTGTTGTGGGCAAAAATGAGTTGTTTAATATTTTGTTGGCTGTGTATATGGAGAATGGTAAATATAATCGGAGAATTTACTTATTCAGTAATTTAGAAAGAAACAAAACAGCTGGTAACTTGGAGTAGAAATTTCACCTGATTAGTCACTAACTTTTTTATTCTCTTTTCTCTTGTCTTTTTGCTTTTATGTGCATTAGTTTCACTACTCTTTTACTTTTGTAAAATGTTTGTGGGTATCATTGCTGTAAACTCTCACGAGACTACAACTCGTCCACTAGGGACACCTAGGGGTTTAAAGGCTTGTTGCATATGCTAAATGCAACCGTGATCCCTACGAAAGTGGCTTAGTTAAATTTATTATGTTATTTTATTCTATGTTTTGCTCGAGGACTAGCAAAATGTTAAGTTTGGGGGTGTGATGAGTGGTAATCTATCACTATTTTCCACTCATTTGACCTAATATTTTGTATAGTTTCTTGAGTTTTGTGAATATTTTGATGTGTTTTGTGTTATTTTGTAGATAAATAAAGTTTCAGGACATTCTGGAGGTGATTTGGAGCAAAACAGAAAAAATTGGCAAAAATGGCAAAATAGTAATTTGTCCGCGTCGCGATGCGCAAGCTGTTGGCGTCGCGATGCCTAATGTGCGCCGAGTCTTGCTAACGTGCGCCTGGTCCACGTGTCAGAATCTGAAAAGTTGATTTTGCTAACGTGCGTCGTGCCACGTGTCACCATCACAGCCGATCTGCTAACGTGCGCATGCCACTTGTCATCATCCTAAGATGCCGACAATCATCATCTACGCTAACGTGCGCCGTGCCACGTGTCATCATCTCAGAAGATCAGCTAAAATGCGCTGCCTACCATGTGTAAAAAATCTATGGTGCCGATAGAATGCGCGTGACACGTGTCACCTTCTCATTGGACCGAATTATTGGCAAATCACATTCTGCCACGTGTCGTCTTCTTATTGCACCACCATCACTGCGTGCCACGTGTCACCACATGATTGTGCCGACAGAATCCGCGTGGTCAACACATGTTGACCGAAAACGCGTGCCAACGGCGCGACGCGGGAAACTTTGGCGTCGCGACGCCGGTACCAAATTTTGCCTATAAATTCGGCCCCTATTCACTTCATTTGGTGTGCTTTCCTTGAGAGTTTTTCCCTATTTTTAGAGGATTGCATCTAGTTTTTGCAAAAATAAATAATATTTAATTTATGTATTTTAATTTTCAGTAATAATAATAGTTCTTCTTCTTCTATTTTCTTTTATGTTTTATAGTTAAATTTCTGCTGGGGTAAAGGTGAGGCTTTTTACTTTTATAATTTAGATTAATCTCCCTTAATTATAATATATAAATTATTTAAAAACTGACTTAATAATGATACCGCTATATTGGTCGGTTGGTAATTATTTTTAAACTGGTTTTAACCTGACTTAATGAGGATACTGCCTGGTTGGTCGGTTGGTATTTAATTATTAATTTGACTTAATCAGGATACCGCCTATATGGCTGGTTGGTAAATATCACACAGATTTATATATTATAATAAGGGAGATTTCTAAATTATAAATAGTAAAGGTAGAATAATCTCACTTTAATTATAATATGGAAATTGTAATTTAATAAGATGAATTAAAAGTTGATTCCGCCTTAATGGCTGGTTTTAATTATGTAACATAATGTGACACCACCTATATGGCTGGTCTTTAGGTGACAGATAATTACCGCCTATATGGCTGGTTTATGGATAAATAATAACACCGTCTTTATGGCTGGTTCAACTTAATTGGTTAATACTGACAATTTTCATATTATAATAATTTGAGATTTCTAAAAGTTGATCCTCTATCCCCATCATTTTATTTTATTCTAGGGAAGTGATAAAACACAATATTACTAGGCTTAATAATTGATTTTCTTTTCATAGGTAATTATTTAGTTTGTTTATTGAGTCTTAAGCTTAATGCTTCTTGTTGTCTGATCACCAATAAGATTGATATGGTAAACTTAAAATGAACTAGACATAGGGATTTTAGGTTTCAGCCTTAGATTCAATAGCTCACGATCTTCCTTGAGGATATATAACCCTTTAATAGATTTCCTTACAGGATAGACACATACATGTCGGGTGGGGGTAGCCATAATTGGAACTTAAGCTTAATGAATCCAGATAATTTGGTTGACTTAGACATATGGTTCAATTGGGTTATACTGGGTATTTGCGTCTGACCATCGACAGAGGCTTTTGCATATTTTCGTGTTCCAGGTTAGCAAACTGATTTATTACACATAGATAAGAGAATCAATTCATCTTTATAATAATATTGTGTGGAGTCACAACCATAGATCCTTGAGTCTTTTCTCTTATTTTCCTTAGTATTTTATTTTGAGTCTGTTTTTATTTTATTTTGCGAAACCACATTCAACCAACCAAAAGCAATCAATTCCCTTCTCCCTATAATCAGATACTTGTAAATAAATAGTATCAATATTTAATAACAACAGTAGGAATTAAGTCCTCGTGGGATCGATATTTTTATACTACTTGAACGATACGTGCGCTTGCGTTATACGTGTGTGTTTACGCCAGTCAATGTTGATTTTGGCGAAAAAATCAGAATGGACAAAAAAAGTCATCCATTCCAGAGAACGTCTAGTCCTAACAATTTGGGTCAAGCGCAACAGCTCAAGGCTGCTAAGGGAAAATGTGTCGCTTATACAGTTTGTTTTAGAGCACGGATGGAATTTTTATTTAAAAAAAAAAACAATTTGTTGAATGTTCTAAAGCTTTAAAATATAATAAATGTCTAATTGTAAAATCAAACTTTAAAATATAATATATGTATTATATTAAGTTAAAGATATAAACTAAATACACTAATAATCATTAGGATTACATAATCATATCTCACTGATTACGTAACAATATATTAGAGATATGTAAAATCATAATCATATGTATAATTGTGATTATGGTTATGATTATAATTATAATTTTAACAACATCTTAGGGATTCTAACACTCCCCTCAAGTTGGAGCATACGTATCATATGCACTAAGTCAGCTACAAATGAAATCAGTATAAGAAGCATATAAATATTATAATATTTTAACACTACTGGAGAATTCACAGTAGGAACATATATAATGACTTTGATGTTTTAACGTCGTTGGGATTCTAACACTCACCCTAAAGTTGGAGCATACGCATCATATGCACTAAGCTTGCTACAAATGAAATCAATACAAAAAGCATAAAAAGATTACGATGTTTTAACACTACTGGAGAATGCACAATAGGAACATATATAGTGATTTTGTTGTTTTAACGTCGTTGGAGAATGCACTATAGGAAGAGATTTAGAGGTTTGGATAGTTTAATATCGTTGGAAAATACACAACGGACTATTTCAAAACAGCTCAAAACATCCAAAGAAAACTTATCAAATAACCCCATGATAAGACCCCAAAAAAAGAGTTAGATGTTGAGCTTGATGCGAACAAGGGTAATCGATTATATCTGAGTATGTCGTCGTCGTTGGTACTGTTAAGATTGCCGAAGAAAATGTTGGAAAAATGCTTATGAGTAAGCATTTTGAGGCTCAATTTTAAGCATGATCCACTTCGTGTTAGTGGTTCTTATTGAATGATTCGGATACTCCTCCGTGAGTACTTCGAAATGGTATATTCATATGCTTAAAATGGTGCTTGGGTGAATGAGAAATTGTTGCTCAAAGTTCAATTTTCTCTACAATTTTTCCAAGCCTTTTGTAATTCCATAACAGCTAATTTAATTAGCTTGGTGGTTACAAAGTTTAATCTCCATAAGTGCTAATTTAATTAGCTTGGTGGTTACATAGTTTAATTTCCATTAGTGCTAATTTAATTAGCTTAGTGGTTACAACAATGTGTAACATCTCCCATTATGAAATTTAATTGGCTAGTTAATTTCTATTAATTGAGATGTGTTTTCCTTTCCTATATAAACAACATCATTTCTTGTTTTCAGATAGAGAAAAAAAATAGATTTCTTGTTTTGTTTTAAAGGAGAGTTCAAACACTTTGTTGTTCGTTTGGTGCGAGTTTGGTGGTGCCCTTGCTCGTGTGTTTTTCCCGTTGTATCCTGGGAAACAATCGTCTCATGTTCTACTGCACCTACGGTAGGGGACGAATTTGTTTTAAGGATATTGTTGTTTTTCAACAAGCCTCGGGAAGGTGAAGCTTCAGCCTCTGCCTCTGCTGTTCAGCCTCAGCCTCTGCCATCAGCATCTGCCTCTGACTGTCAGCCTCTGCCTCTACCTTCAGCATCTGCCTCTGACTGCCAGCCTCTGCCTCTACCTTCAGCCTCTGCCTCTGCCTTCAGCCTCTGCCTCTACCTTCAGCCTCTGCCATCAGCCTCTGCTGTCAGCCTCTGCCTTCAGCCTCAGCCTCTGCCATCAGCCTCTGCTGTCAGCCTCTGCCATCAGCCTCTGTTGTCAGCCTCTGCCTCTGCCATCAGCCTCTGCTGTCAGCCTCTGCCGTCTGCCTCTGCCTTCAGCCTCTGCCTCCGCTCTCAGGGTCTGCCTCTGCCCTCAGCCTCCGCTCTCAGCCTCTACCGTCAGGGTCTACTCTCAGGGTCCGCCGTTAGGGTCTGTTTGAGGATAATAATTATAATTGTAATTTTGTCATATTCGGATTTCCCAATTACCGTGTAATAATTGTAATAATTGTTGTATACAGTCTTAAAAAAAGTCGAGACTCTGTGGATATGGAAATCAGTCCAAACACAGTAGATCCGAATATGGCAGCCTCTTCGGCTGGCCAGAATGTTGTGGCAGCCCCCGTGGCTGACCAAAGTGCAGTGGCAGCCCCTTCGGCTGGCCAACTTGCATCAGCCTCTGGGCTTAATATGGCAGCTGTTGTGGCTGGCCAAGGTGTGTTTCTGCCTCAATGTCTAGACAACCTGTTGGACATGTGAGCCATGTCAATCCTGCTGCGGAAAAACCTGAAAAATTCAGTGGTCAGAATTTCAAAAGGTGGCAACAGAAAATGTTCTTCTACCTGACCACGTTGAACCTTGCGAGGTTTCTAAAGGAAGATGCTCCTGTACCCAAAGAGGGTGAGATTGATATCCAAGTCATCAGTGCCATTGAAGCTTGGAAACATTCTGAATTCCTATGTCGGAATTATGTGCTGAATGGGCTAAGTGATACCTTGTACAGTGTGTACGCTGGAATGAAAACAGCTAAAGGGCTTTGGGAATCTTTAGATCGAAAATATAAAACTAAGGATGCCGGTACTAAGAAATTTGTCGTAGGCCGTTTCCTAGAGTTTAAAATGATTGATTCCAAAACTGTGATAAGCCAAGTACAAGAACTGCAGATTATTCTAGCAGAAATTCATGCTGAGGGGATGAGTTTAAGTGAAACCTTCCAAGTAGCCTCGATAATTGAGAAACTACCACCTGGTTGGAAAGATTTCAAGAATTATTTAAAGCATAAGCGAAAAGAAATGAGCATTGAAGACTTGGTTCTTAAGCTAAGAATTGAGGAAGATAACCGAGTTTCTGAAAAGAGAGGAATGACTCATAAGGCCAAAGCAAATGTTGTCGAACATGGCCATAAGAACAATAACCTCAAGAACAAAGGGTCAAAGATGGGTCCTAAAGGAGGAGTTTCCAAGAAATCAAAATTTCAAGGAAAATGCTTCAACTGTGACAAAATGGGTCACAAGTCTTCTGAATGCAGACTGCCGAAAAAGAAACAAGAAGCTAATGTGCTAGAAAACATGACTCAAGATGTTTCAGACATTAACCTTCTGCTGTGGTTTCTGAGGTGAATCTGGTGGGTTCTAACCCAAAAGAGTGGTGGATTGATACTGGTGCCACTCGACATGTATGCTCAGACAAGAGCATGTTTTCTTCATTTGAGCCTGCTGAAAATGGGGAAAAGATATACATGAGAAATTCAGCAACATCTGAGATAGAAGGTCAAGGAAAGGTGATTCTGAAGATGACCTCTGGGAAAGAGTTGACTCTGAACAATGTTCTGTATGTACCTGAAATACGGAAGAATCTTGTGTCTGGATCGCTTCTGAACAAGCATGGATTCCGGATGTTGTTCGAGTCTGATAAAGTAGTTTTGACTAAAAATGGGATGTATGTGGAAAAGGGTATGTAACTGATGGGCTTTTTAAGTTCAATGTAATGGTTGTTAAACCCAAAAATATCAAAAAGCTAGTTCTTCTGCTTATATTGTTGAGTATTCTAATCTTTGGCATGGTAGATTAGGACATGTTAATTTTAATTCATTGCGAAAGTTAATTAACATGAATCATATTCCCAATTTTAAAATTGATAACAAACATAAGTGTGATACTTGTGTTGAGGCAAAACTAACAAGATCATCTTTTCATAGTATTGAAAGAAACTCTGAACCACTTGATCTAATTCATACCGATGTATGTGATTTTAATTCAATACAATCGAGAGGCGGTAATAAATATTTTATTACCTTTATTGATGATTGCACAAGATTTTGCTATGTGTATTTAATGAAAAGCAAGGACGAAGCTATAGAGAAATTTGTTCTCTATAAGAATGAAGTTGAGAACCAACTGAATAAAAGAATTAAGGAGTTAAGAAGTGATCGTGGTGGTGAGTATGTTTTCCCTTTTGAATCACTTTGTGAACAAAATGGAATCATACATCAAACCAAAGCTCCTTATTCGCCTCAATCCAATGGGATTGCGGAACGTAAGAATCGTACCTTGAAAGAGATGATGAACACTATGTTAATCAGCTCTGGCTTACCTCAGACTATGTGGGGAGAAGCTGTCTTATCAGCTAATTACCTTTTAAATAAGGTACCACGGAAAGAAGCAGGGAAAACTCCTTATGAAATGTGGAAAGGAAGAGTACCTTCCTATAAATTCCTTCGAGTGTGGGGGTGTCTTGCCAAGGTAGTCATTCCTCCACCTAAAAAGGTGAAGATAGGACCAAAAACTGTTGATTGCATTTTCATAGGATATGCTCATAACATAATGCTTATCGATTTCTTGTGCATGAGTCTAATGTACCAGATATTCACAAGAATACGATAATGGAATCGAGGAATGCATCCTTTTTCGAATACGTTTTTCCTTGTAAAACTAATTCGAATCCAGATGTGCACAAACGGGCACATGAGACTATCATTGAAGATAGTCAGGACCGAGAACAAATAATGTTCCAGAGGATCAACAAGTTGTTGAACCTGAACTAAGACGTAGCAAAAGAGCTAGAACGGAAAAATCATTTGGTCCAGATTTTCTGACATTTTTGCTAGAGAATGATCCTCAAAGCTATAACGAAGCTGTAAGGTCAGCTGATGGTGCCTTGTGGAAAGATGCCATCAATAGTGAAATTGAATCCATCTTACAAAATCACACCTGGGAGTTAGTGAATCTTCCTCCAGGATGTAAACCTTTAGGGTCCAAGTGGATTTTCAAAAGGAAAATAAAGGTAGATGGATCAATTGACAAGTACAAAGCAAGACTTGTAATTAAAGGTTATAGACAACGTGAAGGTCTTGATTACTTTGATACTTATTCTCCTGTAACGAGAATAAATTCCATAAGGATGATACTAGCGATTGCAGCTTTGCGCAATCTTGAGGTACATCAGATGGATGTGAAAACAGCCTTTCTGAATGGAGATTTAGATGAAGAAATCTACATGGAACAACCTGAAGGCTTTATAGCTCCAGGACAAGAAAAGAAAGTCTGTAAGTTAGTTAAATCCTTGTATGGATTGAAACAAGCCCCGAAACAGTGGCATAAAAAGTTTGATGACACCATGTTGGCAAATGGTTTCAAAATCAATGAATGTGATAAATGCATTTATGTCAGAGAGACAGAAGTTGGCTATGTCATTTTATGTCTCTACGTTGATGACATACTGATTGTCGGGAGTAATGTCAAAATGGTGAAATCTACCAAGAATATGCTGAAATCCAAGTTTGACATGAAAGACATGGGTCTTGCAGATGTCATTCTGGGAATAAAGATCTCGAGAAGTCCAGATGGACTTATTCTTGATCAGTCGCACTATGTGGACAAAATTCTTGGTAAATTCAACAATGATGATTCAGCTGTGGCTAGAACTCCCTTAGATGTGAGTTTACACCTATCAAAGAATAGGGGAGATGGTATATCTCAAGTAGAATACTCTAGAGTGATCGGGAGTTTGATGTATCTTCGAGTTGTACAAGGCCTGATATAGCCTGTACAGTAAATAAGCTCAGCAGATATACGAGTAATCCAGGGGTTGATCACTGGAAAGCAATAGTGAGAGTACTTAGGTACTTACGTTTTACTCGTAATTATGGGTTGCACTATCATAGATATCCAGCTGTAGTCGAAGGATACAGTGATGCTAATTGGATATCTGACATGAAAGACTCAAAGTCTACTAGTGGTTATGTGTTTACACTAGCAGGTGCAGCTATATCATGGAAATCCTCCAAACAGACTGTGATAGCCAGATCTACAATGGAATCAGAATTCATTGCATTAGACAAGTGTGCTGAAGAAGCAGAATGGCTTCGAAATTTTTCTAGAGGATATTCCAAGTTGGCCTAAGCCAGTGCCAGCAATTTGCATTCATTGCGATAGTCAATCTGCAATTGGAAGGGCACATAACAATATGTATAATGGTAAGTCTAGACATATTCGTCGTAGACACAATACCGTTAGACAATTACTCTCTACTGGAGTTATTTCGATTGACTATGTAAAGTCAAAGGATAACATTGCGGATCCGCTAACCAAAGGGTTAAATAGAGAGTTAGTTGTGAAATCATCGAGGGGAATGGGACTGAAGCCCATTAGATAAATGTTTATTACGAAGGAAAACCCAACCTTGTTGACTGGAGATCCCAAGATCTAGGTTCAATGGGACAACCTACTCGTAAAAGACATAATTGGATCACTGTGGGGGGTTACCTCTAGTCCATTCCTATGATGAAATGAAACAGTGATGCTCGTATGGATAGAGGTTAAGCAAAAGCTTTTAATGATTCTTATGCTTCGGGAATCCGAGCAGAGTATTACGAGATACTCTTAAATAAGAAATCACCTATGTGAGAGAGAAGTGGGGCCGCTTCAAAGGGAATTGTACGGGGCACAATTTTTAGAAACTCTTGCAGAACCAGGTAGATGTTCATGGCCAAAATGAACATAATAATGAGAACTCAAATGTGTAGGTAAAATATCTGTGTGATATGTGTTCTCCAATTACATGAACGGCAGTACAGTTCAATGACATCGCGTCAACTGTCAGCCAGTAAGTAATGAGATATATTTTCACAAGGGAAGGTTCAAAGGCTGAGGCCTACCTATCCTATGCAGGTGTTGAACCGTTGAACTCTTCTAGGTCAAAATAAAATGTATTATTATAAAATATTTTTATTTGACGATTTTTCGCCAATTTCATTCATGTGGGGGATTGTTGGAAAAATGCTTATGAGTAAGCATTTTGAGGCTCAATTTTAAGCATGATCCACTTCGTGTTAGTGGTTCTTATTGAATGATTCGGATACTCCTCCGTGAGTACTTCGAAATGGTATATTCATATGCTTAAAATGGTGCTTGGGTGAATGAGATGAATAAATGTTGCTCAAAGTTCATTTTCTCTACAATTTTTCCAAGCCTTTTGTAATTCCATAACAGCTAATTTAATTAGCTTGGTGGTTACAAAGTTTAATCTCCATAAGTGCTAATTTAATTAGCTTGGTGGTTACATAGTTTAATTTCCATTAGTGCTAATTTAATTAGCTTAGTGGTTACAACAATGTGTAACATCTCCCATTATGAAATTTAATTGGCTAGTTAATTTCTATTAATTGAGATGTGTTTTCCTTTCCTATATAAACAACATCATTTCTTGTTTTCAGATAGAGAATAAAAAAAATAGATTTTTGTTTTGTTTTACAAGGAGAGTTCAAACACTTTTTGTTCGTTTGGTGCGAGTTTGGTGGTGCCCTTGCTCGTGTGTTTTCCCGTTGTATCCTGGGAAACAATCGTCTCATGTTCTACTGCACCTACGGTAGGGGACGAATTTGTTTTAAGGATATTGTTGTTTTTCAACAAGCCTCGGGAAGGTGAAGCTTCAGCCTCTGCCTCTGCTGTTCAGCCTCAGCCTCTGCCATCAGCATCTGCCTCTGACTGTCAGCCTCTGCCTCTCCTTCAGCATCTGCCTCTGACTGCCCAGCCCTGCCTCTACCTTCAGCCTCTGCTTCAGCCTCTGCCTCTACCTTCAGCCTCTTCCATCAGCCTCTGCTGTCAGCCTCTGCCTTCAGCCTCAGCCTCTGCCATCAGCCTCTGCTGTCAGCCTCTGCCATCAGCCTCTGCTGTCAGCCTCTGCCTCTGCCATCAGCCTCTGACGTCTGCCTCTGCCCTTCAGCCTCTGCCTCCGCTCTCAGGGTCTGCCTCTGCCCTCAGCCTCCGCTCTCAGCCTCTACCGTCAGGGTCTACTCTCAGGGTCCGCCGTTAGGGTCTGTTTGAGGATAATAATTATAATTGTAATTTTGTCATATTCGGATTTCCCAATTACCGTGTAATAATTGTAATAATTGTTGTATACAGAAAATACAGCGTGTGAGGCTCACATGCATATAGTGGCGTGTGTTCTCTACGCGCCAGCTTGAATAATGACTTTAAAAGAGAGAAATTAGAACCCAGAGAAATATTGACGCTGATACCATATAAAGAAATAAGACGATTTTATATTTTTGGATACTTAGAATTACAAGAAATATATTTTTATATAGCCATACATCAAGTTAAATATATAAACTAAATATATTAATAATAATTAGGATTATATAAATAAGACGATTTTATATTTTTTATGTAATAATATTTTAGGGATTATAATAAATAATTGTAAATACAAAGCAAAGACAACGCAAGCAGTACGGGCAACATAGCAAATACAAATACCAAAACCCTCACTGCTTCTCTTAACTCTTCTAAAACCTCTCCGTACCTCTTTCTCAAACCCAAACACCAAAAAAAAAAAAAAACACTTTTAATACAAAAAAGCAACAAAAAGACTTTTAGAGATTTTTAACATTCAATTCAATTCCATTAATGGCAGCTAGCAAAATTTTGAGAGATTTTTCATACAAAAGATTGACTTCAACTACTCTCGGACGCACCAGGCATTGCTTTTCTTCTTCTTATTCTTCTTCTGCTGCTGCTGCTGCATCAGCCGCCCCTAAAATCCCTCACTTTTCCAAAAGAGTAAGTGGGTTTATACTTTTTACACACGCGTATTGATACACGTTTTCATTTTTGTTTGTTTTTAATTTTGAGATTAAACATGTCTGATTCTCAAACGGGGTGTCTGTTTATTATTATTATTAATTATTTTTTTTTGGAATTGTAGGGTAGATTATTGACAGGAGCCACCTTAGGCGTAGTTATTGCTACTGGAGCTTATGTCAGTACCGTCGATGAAGCAACTTTCTGGTGCTTCTTTCTTTCATTATTATTTGTACATTTGCTTTTTTTGTTAAATTATGCTTCTAGTTGCCGTATTGTCATAGTTTACATCAACTGTTTGTTGAAATACTGAATACTTGTGAAATACATGATTAGTTTTCTTGTGAAAATTCGAGTGCTTGTTGGAATGATGATTGTCAATGCTAGAGACATGGAGGGGTTACTTATATATCATTGAAAGTTGGAATTTTGGGTGCTAGGTAGTATAGTTGGTAAAATCTCTTGGGTTGGTACAAGAGATTTGGGGCTTGAACCCCGGGCTCACTTGGTGGGGAGGGGCTTTAATTACCAGTATACTATGCTTACCGTTGTGTTTTCTAATGTTGTTTGTCATGAGCTAGCTATATTACACTTGTTATTAATGGAAATCAAATCCATTCCTGGATCTATCCCGGTTTAATTTGACTATGTTGACTTCAGTTTTTGATCCTGGATAATAAACTTATACTGCTTGATTTTCACAGTGGTTGGCTATTCTCAGCAACAAAACTTGTCAACCCATTCTTTGCTCTTCTAGATGCTGAAGTTGCTCACAAGCTAGCTGTCTCAGCTGCTGCACGTGGCTGGGTTCCAAGGGAGAAGAGGCCCGATCCATTGATTTTGGGGCTGGAAGTTTGGGGAAGGAAGTTCTCCAACCCTCTAGGTCTTGCTGCTGGTTTTGATAAAAATGCCGAAGCTATTGAAGGTTTACTTGGGCTGGGTTTTGGTTTTGTAGAGGTCGGTTCTGTAACTCCTGTTCCTCAAGAGGGTAATCCAAAGCCACGTATCTTCAGATTGCGTCAGGAAGGGTGTGTATCTAACTCACTTCTTAAGTTGTTATCTATCTGAACTGCTGGAAGCTTCTTTTTGGTTTAAATTACAGTTAATTTCATCACGGGCTCCATTGGAGAATTTAGACAGGAAGATGTTGTGTGGTAGAGAGAAAGTTATAGGGACATATACAAAAGCAACTCTTCAACGTTCTTGAACTTTGAAGTATTTTCGTGTATGTTTGTATCAAGGTTGTTAAAATCGCTTTTTTACCTAAAATCGTTGGAGGGTTCGAAAAATCGAATTGTAAAATCGTAAGATTTTACCAACTACTTGATTTAATGACACTTAAAACATGGAATAAGATCACACATAAAGTTTCAAGGGATTTGAATCAACAAACAAGTCCACAAGTTGCAAATAAGTTAACAAAATAACAAAAGTCTCAAACCTCTAAGCAAAACAAACAAGTTTACAACAAATATTCAATATTCAATTTAAACTTGTTGGAATTTTTTTTGAAGAACTTGAAGACATCTATTCACATTCAATATTCAATCAACAACAATAAAAGAAAAATTAGAACAAAACAGACTAAATTATAATTTATAACAGAACATGAACGTGCTAAATTATATGTTTATAACACAACATCGTAATTCATAAACCAAACACAAAACGCCGTCGTTGTTTGATTTTGGGTTTGCAAAAAGGCTTTAAAAAGGTCGTCGTTTTGATCAACTGTAAAATGGTAAAATCGCACGATTTTACGATTTTAAGCCCTGAAAAAAGCGATTTTACCCGAGTTTACCCCAATTGCGATTTTACCCGAGTTTACCCCAATTGCTATTTTTGCCCGTTTTAACAAGTTTTAGCCTCCTAGAATCTAAAAACCGTGTGATTTTACGATTTAAATCGCGTTTTTAACAACAATGGTTTGTATTGACTTGAACTCTACGCAATGAGCCTTAAGACCAAATTTTGGGGCACCTACTTCATAAAACCCAAACTAGATTGGAATTTAGTTTCTTTACTTTTTTTTAATCTGTTTTCTTTCTTTCGTTATTTTTTGAACTTATGTATTGGCTTCATTTTCCATGGCCAGTGCTATTGTCAATCGATGTGGCTTTAACAGTGAAGGCATAGTTACTGTTGCGAAGCGTTTGGGTGCTCAGCATGGTAAGAGGAAGTTGGATGAAACTTCAGGCTCTTCATCTTCCCCTAATGACGGAGTCAGATCTGGGGGTAAAGCTGGTCCTGGTATTCTTGGTGTCAATCTTGGAAAAAATAAGACAAGTGAAGATGCTGCTGCAGATTATGTACAAGGGGTTCATACATTATCCCAGTATGCTGATTACTTGGTAGATATACTGTTCAATGTTCATCTTTATGGAGTTTCTTATTTCTCTTGCATATGCAATCAGTATCATCATAATTTCCAATTCAAAATGGATTATAGGTTGTGTTAGATATTTTATAAATTAGTTAGTGCCTCGTATTTTATCAATAATTTGATTGTCAGAGTGAGTGTGCCCTGATGTAAATATGTTCTTTTAGCTTCAATGCAGAAAACGGAAGTTGGTCACTTGGGTGATTTAGGATAACTTCAATATTCTGTTCATTCACCGATTAATAAATACTGTCATCTACCTTGTCTAATCCTCTTCTGTTTAGCAAACTTTCTTAATTGAATTCTGATGTGAGAATCAGCTCTGATAGAAAAGAATTTTCTCAAGCTTCAGGGTTGTGTCTATGGGTGCCAAAAGCAAAGTAATAGGATCCTTTTGCATTCTTTTGGGTTGTTCTCTGCTTCGTTCATTTTCTGGGCCATTTGTTTTTTTCTGGTAGGGGTTGGTCTGTTGACTTCTAATACACAGGCATGGAAAAATGTTTTTTCTAACATTATTATCTTCCATCGTGTTCATGTCATCATTTTACTCATTTGGAAATGTTTTCGCATTATGAGCTTCCTTTTAGGACCCTGATTTGAGGAGTTAGATTTTTTAAACTAATTAGGCGATACACTTATTTTTTTTAAATGTAATTACTTTTTACTCATTTATTTATTGTTCTGTGTTAGGTTATTAATGTTTCATCGCCCAATACACCAGGATTGCGTATGCTTCAGGGGAGAAAACAATTGAAAGACCTCGTGAAGAAGGTTTAGAAGTTTTTCATAAACTTACTGTTCACTTCATCGGATTTACCTCATTTCTGATGCAAAGTTGAGTTTTTTTAACTTTCTATTTTAATCAAGGTCCAAGCCGCTCGTGATGAAATGCAATGGGCTGAGGAGGGTCCGCCTCCATTGCTTGTGAAAATTGCTCCAGACTTGTCTAAGGAAGACCTTGAGGATATTGCTGCAGTACGTACGTGCTCATACTAAATATGTTTTTTACCCTCCTTGCATTCTTATGGTTTTTCTCTGTCTCTGTAGGTTGCGGTTGCACTCCGCTTGGATGGATTGGTAACTTTCTTCTCATCACCAATTGAATACTTTTGCTCCCTGACTGGAAGTATTAATGCTCCTGTTTCTAGAATTCTTAAAGTTTTCAGAAATATGATGCTAATTTTATGTTCATTCTGTAATCTATTTTAATGGTTTACTATTATGGATGCAGAATTTATGTCTGTTTAATGGGTTTCAAAATTTAATTCTCCACAGCTTAATTAGTCTCAAATGGAGAAGCTTTTGCAACTGTTTGTGGTTCTCCTACATCTGTGCATCAGTGGTGTTGCGACTGTTGTCCCACCTGAAATCAATTTGCTTCTTTTTTCCTCTATGAAGGGTTACTATAACTTAATTATGTTGTTTTTGATTTTCTGTGTATAATGTTCAGAAATTATTGTCAATAAGATTAATTAATTAAAATTAATTTGTGCTCTCTTGAGTCAAGAGTTGCTTGGTGAACTTTAACAATTTAATGGGTATATTAGAATATAAAATGAGGTCTATTTATGATCTTGTGTAGGGTCTTTGTTCTTTTGCTTAGGTTTTAGACAACTGTAATTACCTTGTTTCTTCTAGCAGTAAATGTTATAAACATTAGCCACATTTTACGAAAATGCTCAACAAGAGTTAATTCTCTTTTGATTTATTTTGAAATTTAACATATGTGTAGTGTTCAATGTATAACTCTGAGATTAATGAGACAATGATAGAGTACAATGGCTTCAAATTCATGTAGCTGACTCCACCTAATGGGAAAAGGCTTTTGTTTGGTTAGGTTAAATATATCATTGCTAATGCATTTTTGGTTGATTGACATCGACTTGTGATGTTGAAAGTTGTACTATTTTTTGGTCTTTCTTTATAACAAATGCATCTCAATTTTTGTCTAGATCATATCTAATACAACCATTTCAAGACCAGATCCTCTCAGTAAAAACCCAGTGGCTAAGGAAACTGGTGGTTTAAGCGGGAAACCTCTCTTCAATTTGTCAACCAACATCTTAAAGGAGATGTATCTCTTGACAAGGGTATGCTGGCTATTCTTTTGGTATCTTGAATTTAATATTTGTAAGTTTCCTTTATCCAGAAATATAGGAAAGACTGTTTCATTGTAAAAACCTTAAGACGTGAATATGTGGACTTTAACAAAGAAAACTCCAGAACATAAATATTAACTTTATTATTCTGACGACTCTTAACAGTCTCTTATCGATGCTTATAGCTGTCCATTGAGACTTAAAATGGTTTAAAATTAAAAGAGAAGAAAAACAAACAAACAAATACACACACACACAGGGAACAAAGTATAAAATAAAAAATAGAATTGTTTATTCAGTAATTAGTCACCACTGTAGACCACTTTAGACCATAAAATTGCTCCAGTGTAATTTTCTTTCCTGAAGTTCATTATTGATTCTTTGCTACTTATGCATTTTGATGGTTTCTCTGTTATTTCGTTTTTTTGTATCTCATGGCTGAGTTTTGACAGTGTCTACTTATCTCTATCAGGGAAAGATTCCTCTAATTGGTTGCGGGGGTGTTAGCAGGTGAAATCAACAGAAAACTTGTTGCCTTTCACCACAAAGCTTTTATTCTTTATCCATGTAATAGTTGCTCAATTAAAATCTCCCATGCCCTAAACTTTGTTTGTATTGATTCAGTGGAGAGGATGCATACAAAAAGATACGAGCAGGAGCAACTCTTGTTCAGCTCTATACAGCCTTTGCCTACGGGGGACCTGCTCTTATTCCTCAAATAAAGGTACTGCTCCGAGTTTCAGAAGTCTAGAGTGTAGAGGAAAATCAAAATAACTGAATACAATTGCTGTTAGCATAAAGCATGTGGATGCATAAAACAGTTTTTACCGATGCTTCGAAACCTGGACCATTCACTTATCTATAAAAGTAGTAAGCGGTTCTACTATTTACTGGAATGAGTTTGGACTGTGATGTCATATATTTTAACTATTAACAAGCTGATATTTGGGAAAAAAATTTGCAACAAGATGGATGTTTCAAGGAGTTCAACGGCATAAACATCTTTTTATTTAAAACGAAAGGATTATGACGAGAAGTATGATATGTGTGAGAGAACTGAGAACTGGTGTGTTAGTACTAGTGTAATTTGAAATACGGACATTTTTTTCCTGATATTTATTTCTTGAATTGTGTTTCTCTGTAGGCTGAACTGGCTGAGTGCCTAGAAAGAGACGGTTTCAAGTCTATCATTGAAGCAGTAGGTGCAGATTACAGATAATTTTGGTCGTGTGTTGGCTCCATTTCCACAGAATGAAAATGGAGTTTGCCGTTTTGATGTGTTAGATTCGACCACAATGTGCGAATAGATTCTGTATCTTTAAATTGATTGTTGAGGAATATTTTACACATTAGAGTTTTAAGTGTAGTCTAGTTTCCAATATTTTTTTTTGTGTATCCTTTATAATTAATTTCTTGATTCTTCTTTCCTTGAGGTTGAGTTGAGATGTCAACCTCTAAATACGATGAGAAATTTTGATATGATTTGACCGTTTGACGGGATTTTTGTTTTTTATTTGGAGTTTTTAATTTTTATTTCATTGTAAAAATATGAAAAATAATTACATTTTTATTAATATTAGTGAATATAAATTTCAAAATAGAACATAACAAAAATCTTTACATCAACTTTGATTATTGATATACAATGATAATAAATTATCACCTAAGCAGTATTAACACTAATAAGCCACATGGCGGAAAGTCGTTGGAACCTCGTACTATGCAAAGTTTCCTCCTCGTTAATCCTTTGTCCCATTAGGTGGGGTCATGAGATGACGTGGCGATACTTGGTTGGGTTTGTTGAGTGTCTCTTCTTTTGCCCAAGTCGTTGCAGATCAACCCACAGATCATACGGTCACCGAGCCTTATACATTGATCCCCATAATCCCATTTGCAAAATAACCAGAAGGTAAATCTTCATCCATTTGATCCTCATTTGCTTTGGTTTCAATTTAGTTTCATCATCTTAATTACACTTTCAGTTATAGCTGATTAGCTTCTAGTTTTTTAATGGAGTAAAAGTTCAATCTTTTGTTCATATGCTTAAATATTCAATCATCATGCACTCACCTTTTTGTTCTATATATTTTTCATTTATAAAGAATTCTCATTCATTTACTTTCAATATGATTAATTTGATTAAAAAGAGTTAAATTTATGGGTTCAGATTATCACTCTCTGCATCTTTCTGTAAAACATAATTTGATTTAGTATGCCTGATCCTCTAATTAATCTTTGATTGTTAGTTACTTAGTTATCTTGGAGTTAGATTTCATAGACCTGTACTCTGATAAGACGTAAAAATGGATGTTCTTTGGTTGCAGAAAAAAACATGTCTGCGTTTTTTAAAATTTTTGCGATTCATTCTTTGCTGTTCTGAAGAAAATGACTGCGACACTCTGGGGAGAGACTCTTTACTTGGAAGGTCTTATTACAATTCTTCTGTTAGCAATTCTAGTAGTAATAATAATAATCATGATCTGCTACGCTCTCATGATCCGAACAGAATCCATTACTATGAATATTACCCAAATGTATCAATTAGTAGCCCAACTATAAAAAATCCTGGTGCTAATGAAGTTTCTCAGAGTTTAAAGAGCACAAGACCATTACCACCTTCATCTTCCTATTACACATGCACATCCTCACCTCAATCACCTCAATCTTTGCCAAAGCTGAAGCCGTCCCCTTCTAATTCTTCTCTGTCATCTTCTACTCAACATTCATCATTCTCTGATTCTCAAAAATATTCTTCTAAATCATCATTTTCACCACCAAAAGCTCCAAAGTCCTCAACACGATCGTCATCTAAGCCATTGCTATCACCAGGTGGACCTGTTCCATCATCTTTTAGTAATACATCTTCATCAATCCCTAAACCTGCAATTCCTTCTTCTAAAGCCTCTTCATCATTGTCTACCCCTGCATCCTCTTCTCTTATTCAATCTTTTTCTTCAACAAAACCACCGTCATTTACTTCTGATCAACATCAATTTTCTGCTAAGCCACCAGCACCATCCCTTAAACCGTCTCCATCTCCTTCATCTTCTAAGCCTACTCTTTCTCCACTACCCCCTGAGTCACCAAATCAGCAGAAAAAGGCTTGCTATACATGGGTCCGTAAGGGCACATCGTCCATTTACAAGATTCCAAAGGATATTGAAGATTTGATCAAGAAAGACATTGTGCCTGATGTTTTGAAGAAGCCATTGTCTCCATCTACTTACAAAGATTGCTTTGCTGCTCTGCTATATGCTGAGGATTTCTACCTTGAGGTGATTAATTAATGATTCCCTTTCTTCATGTTTTTCTTTGATGTTTGATTTCGTGTGATAACCTCATTCCAACCATCATATGTTTTATATGCTTGCTGTTCAATGAAGACATATTTGCTGTGATTAATGCAATAAAATAATCTCAGATGAAGTAATCCATGTATATCATGGAAATGGAAAATATTTTCAAAATAACTAATACAAGTACAATAAATCAAAGTTGAGGCATGGGATTAGACTATTTAAAATTATAGGGAGCTGTTTAAAGGGATAAGATTTTAGCTGGTAATGGGTTGGATTAAGTCAAATTACTTGTTTTGGGGCCTCTTGATGAATCAATCTTATCTGTTCATATAAGAAATTCAGAACTAAATGGTGCTATCCACACTCAACTAATTTCCTCACTGATTTGAAAAACCACTGGGAAATTTTTAGAGTGCATTGGATTATATTAACAAGATTGATGCACAATTTGCTCTCTTTGTGCATCACTAATTTCCTTAACTAAATAACTGAACTGAAGTTAGGAACATAATTTGGAGAGTGCTGCTTTGGCTTATGCTTCAGGAAAGTAAAGCAAATTGCAGAAAATCCATAATACATAGCTGCTACAGACTTTTGTATACTTTGATATTTAGACAATTGAAAAATTCAGATATTTTGAATAGGAATGTATATCTTTATTCTTGTATTTTGCTTAGATGACTGTCTCTATGGAAAAACAAATTATTGGAATATAATTTACTTCTATACTAGATATGAAAATAAAAGTGGGACAGATGCTTTTTTCTTCATGAATGTGGTTCAATTGTATTTGTATTATGTATTTTGTCATATCTTTATTTCTATAGGTTTTCATTCATGCTTCTCTGAAGGAATCTGTCATGTTATATATGATTTGTGTGTAAGATGTTGCTGTGGGCCTAGAACATTAAACTTTACAATAAAGTTTTTTCATGCTTTCTAATTTTGAAGATAAATTTTTGCCTTTGATTTGATCAGAAATGGAGTGATTTTCAGTTATTGGATGTAACATTGAAGTTACATGAAGCTGCAATATATGACAAGTCACTCAAGAACAAGCATTTGAAGAAGAGTGAAAAGAAAGATGATAAACTCCTTGTAGTGTTCGAAATTGATTCTGTTCCTGAGAGACGACCATATCTTTTGTCTAGGGATTTTGTCTTTGCACAACGTTCAGGTGGCAAATCCAAGAAGTTTCAAGTAAGTCTATTTTATGCTTCTTTCTTTTAAATTTTGAAATTTCTATCATAAATTCTAGTTACAGCTCTCAAAACAAAATTTGTATCCTGTCACTTGAGTCTCTGAAAGTCTACTAAATTCAAACTTCAGTGTGTAGAAAGAAAAGAAAGGGAGAGATTAGTGAAAGAGATGTAGAAAGAAAAGAGTCCAAAAGTGGAAAAAAGAAATAGAGAGAACCATTTTTCAGTAAATTAGATAACAATCACATAAAAAACCAAATTTAATGCCTTATTTATTTTGCCTAACAAATAATTAAAGATGGCAGAATAAATATCAAATTCTTAGCCAAAAAAGAAACCTACTATTGATAAGTGATGAAAAACTAAATCAACTGAAGCAAGGAAAATAAAATTCAAAAGTTAAGTAACTCCATACTCAATATTTTCCTTGTTTATATAACTTCATTGTGGTCATTTTGATGGAAGCAATTGGATCTGGCAGATTATAGTTTTATTCTCATGCTCGTGCGGCATCCCAATAAATCAACATAACTTTCTCTTGATTTTCATATGGTGATCAAGTGCATAAATTTTTTACATGAGCAGACATAGAAGTGGCACCTTCTATGGCCATTCCATTAAAATTTTACTGATCCAACCATTTTTCAGTTTGAACTTCAGTTGAGGAACAAATGCATTCTTTAAGAAAGAATTATAATTTTTCAACAAGGACTTCCAGTCAGTTTAGTGACAGAAGCCAAAAATGCCATTTCCTTGTTAGAATTCCTTTGATCTTTTTCCAGTTATGTAATTTTACATATTGGGATCCATTTCCAACCAGTTAATCTCGAAAGAATTCTTACCAAATGGTAACATAAAATGTAGCTTGAACATTTTGTTTTATGGTTTAATATCTCTTTATCTTTTCCAGAATATTAACTTTTCTCAAATCCTGTCCAGGGTCTTCTTTATCGAGTGGTGAAGAGCACTACTGTGTTAGTTGAATTTGAAAAAGCTTTTTATCCTCAGCACCGTCCAAACCACAAATATGATATTAGCTTTTCATTCAACAGAGTCTGTTTGAAACGGGCTCACCAAGCAATTGCAGCTGCGTCAGATCCTTTATTCCGTAACTACCTTTTTCCTGATTGTGCCGCCCGAAAGAGAATCCCTTCCTCATCTCCTCAACTTTATAGCAATTATAAACACAATTCGGATATCAATTCTGCAGTTCGTCGGATATTGAGCTTTGAGGGCCAACCACCATATCTTATCGAGGGTCCACTCTGTGTATCTAAAGTGAAAAAGTTTATAGATAATGAATTGGTAACCGAGTTTGTGCTTTCGAAAACTGGAATTGTTGTTCAAGAAGCAGTGGTACAAATTTGTCAGTGCTCACCTAACAGTCGAATTCTTATATGTTCTCCTCTAAACAAAACATGTGATGTGCTAATGGAAAACTTGATGGAGGATATTCCAGAATCGGATATGTTTCGAGCCAATGCTGCATTTAGAGAAGTGGATGAGGTACCATATGACATCCTCCAGGCATCTCTTTTGGAAGGGGAGTGTTTTTCTTGCCCTTCACTTCAGGAACTGAAGCAATATAGGGTGATATTTTCAACTTTTGTGAGTAGTTTTCGCCTTCATAATGAAGGCATAACTGCTGGACATTTTAGTCACATTTTTCTTGTAGACGCATCATCTGCTATTGAGCCAGAGACAATGATAGCTCTCAGTAATTTTGCTAATGAGAACACGACTGTAATAGTCACTGGTGCGCCCCATAACTGTTCAGGTTGGGTCCGATCTGATATTGCTAGGAAGAAGGGATTAAAGATTTCATATTTTGAAAGACTTTGTCAGACCAAGACGTATAGGAGTTGTGATCCAATGTTCTTTACGCGGCTGAGAGAAGAATCAGATAGCTTTCAATCATTCTCCTATATCCATCTGCCAGACTAGTGGAGTAGCAGAAACATCTCCTCTTAACTAATTTGCTTCTCCTGATGTAGTTACTACTTTGCCTTGTGTATATATATGTGGATGTAGTCCCCAAAGGAGCGTAGTTTGGTGGTGTAGGGTTCAGGATCTCACCTTGAGGTCCTAGGTTCGAATCCAGACAGTGCGTTTCTAGTAAAAGTTTGGGACAGCCGGGGGTTGTACCTGTTTCGCTTAAGCTCGAAATGGGTGGTTTGACGTCGAGGTTTCTAACATTTCAAAAATATATCTGTGTGTGTGTGGATGCAAGAACATTTACTCTGTAAGTTATTTCGATTCTTGTTACTTCTCAAACTATTTTAAAGTTGTTTACTGCTGTTTGCAATTCCCTGATGAAAAAATATATGTAATGAACAAAGTTGATGAGCAATATTTTGCTTCTTCCCTGAGACTTACTCTATCTGGTGGATCAAATGCCCCCCAATTTGCAAAGACTGTATGCTCCTGAGGCATTGAATAAGCATAATTCAATCATTTTAGAAATCATGTACTTTTGAGACTGAGAGGGCTTGCTTCTATTTTGCTGTGGTATAGATACACTCATGATATGATATAATATAGGGTGTGATATTTTAATTTAAATTTTCAACTTGTATATATATATATATATATATATATATTAAAAAATTTGTAATCGGTCTTATGCAATGATGCAATAAAATGGTTAATGAAAATTAAATGATATTTTTACGTTGAATATCTACCATTAGATTGATTTATATCAATGGCTAGATATCTCTATTAGATGGTAAAAATTCTCACACGGTCCGATACATTAGGGTGAGTAAGGGGATAATTTTTTTTATATCTGTTAGTTTGATGGGTATGATATAGATATTGACATCCTCTTCTGAATCAATGTAAAATCTCCTTGGGAATGGAAACTTGCATAAGGTCTCAATATTGATAAATTTTTCGTACTCGTTAGTTGAATGGAACAGTTACAAATATTGGCATTCGTGTATTATATTGTTCATACCAAACTGTAGACAACAGAACCTGGGCGACGCTGTTCTAGGCTCGCGGCCTAGTTGGGAGTACGAAATAACATGGAGTCGCCACCCGGTGTGAACCGGGACAAAGTTTAAGGCCGCACTCACCCATCGCAAGGGAAGACCTCAAACCGTTGGGTTCGGAATAGTCCATTACTTATGTCACTTGTGATGATGTGATTTGTGCAATAATTCAACCAGGCCTAAGCAACGTTTATTTCCAAGGACAATTATGCTTCTATGTTCACATGCATGAAAGTAATCATCATAACGGCAAATATGCAATTGCACACGGCAATCTCATGAACATGCTTCGATCATATAATACGGAAAACAAAGAACAACCTAAACATAATGCAAATTCCAAACGCAAAACAAAATGATTAATCATGCTTGAAAATAAACAACCAAATAGGCTAAATCATGCCTAAGAACCAAGTAACATACTAATGACCTAATCATGCTTGAATACCATCTCATGAACACATCATACAGATAGACGCATGGATACAAATAATATGATTGATTAGATGATACAAGAGAAATCACCTAAGAAACAATTATACATGACATGTGATGAAAATGACTCAATTCAGTGTATTCGCGTTCGTGTAGCGTTTGATAACGCGTTCGAATGGAAATGAAACAGAATGCTCACGTTAGTATGGCGTTTGTTAACACGTTCGAACGGAAATGAAACAGAATGCTCACGTTCGTATGGCGTTCGTGAACGCGTTCGAACGGAAATGAGACCTGATGCATGATAAGGCAAAAATGCACGCGCGTTCGAGTTGCGTTCGTAAACGCGTTCGAACGGGGACAGATCTGATGCATGAAATGGGACGCAATAAATGGCGAATAGTACAATGCGAGGTGCGGCAAAGCATCGTGGTAAAGGGCTTTAACCCTTCCCCATATGGGATCTTTCATTCCACTTACTAAGCCCATGCGCTCGATCGCATCATGCATACAAACATAAAGACAATCATATCAAATTAAGTATGCCCGATTGAACACATCTTACATCCAATCCGAACACACATCAACCAGCGCGGCAAAGCATCGTGGTAAAGGGTTTTAACCCCTCCCCATAAGGGATCTTTCATTCCACTTACTAAGCCTGTGCGCTTGATTGAACCATGCATAAAAAGATATTAAACACAATAATGTCAAACTTAGTATGCCCGATTGAACGTATCTTGCATTCAACCGAACACACATCAACCGGCGCGGCAAAGCATCGTGATAAAGGGCTTTAACCCCTCCCCATAGGGGATCTTTCATTCCACTTACTAAGCTCATGCGCTCGATCGCATCATGCATACATAAACGACATACAAAATTCAAATGACGAAAACTAAATAAACCAAAGCAACACAAAACAAAAGAGGGTGTCGTTTACTCAAGCGGTACGTGGAGTTGTGTCCCGAGTACAGATCATATTACCGTCCATTCGGAATCGGCTATGAAATTTATGTCCGGGTTTCCATCCTATATACCGCGAGAGTTGACACATCTCTCATTCATCCAATACCCACAACACACATCATACACAAACGAGATTTAACGAATAAGTAAAATACGATCAAAATAAATAACAAAAATCAAATAAAGATGAGTGTGAAAAGTACCCTCAGGTCTAACCTTTTAAGCCGTCTCTCGGACTCGCGTTTCACGAAGATCGGAAGGGGTAAAGCTCCGCAACTTTTCTGGTTCACTGGTTTGCCTTTTTCCTTCGCTGTTTTGCCGCTCAAGCTACTGTTTCGAGTCCGTTTTGCTGCTGTTTCCTTGTGGTTTCGCTGCCGTTTCCTCTGTATTTCTTGCTTACTGTTTTTGGGTGTGTTCTTCCTGTAATTTTCCTGTGTGTTATGTATCTTATGTGTATGAGCTAGCTAGCTAAGGTTGAGAAGGTTGGTGAAGGGTTGTTTATATAGAGAAGGGCTAGGCTTGACAAGGAAAGGGATTTGGCTAATTAAAGAGGGATTTGATTTGGTGTTGGATAAGGAAAGGATTAGATTGAGGGGGGACAAATCTTGGCTAGATAGGGAAGGTTGAATATTTAGTTTATGTTGATTAGGCATACAATATTTTAAGTTTGGGAATAATATATTGGTTGATTGATTTTAACTTGGTATGATTATATTTGATTGGTAAATGGTTTAAATATTTTATTTAATGTTTAATGTTTAATTTAATTAAATTGGGATGTGTCTTATGGGCTTGGTGGGCTAATTGGGCTTGGGTTGAGGCTAGCAGCAAAACCAGAATTACCGACACCGTTCGAACGCTTCCTCGAACGCGACACGAACGCCCGCAATTTGTTTACCGTTCGAACGCATACACGAACGTAGCACGAACGAAAACAGTGAACCTTGTTCATTCTGAATTTCCCCTTCCGATATCCGTTTCCCGCGGCTTCCGTGACTCAAAAGGTAGTGCCTCCAAATGAGACTCATCATCGGGTTTCACATGCAAAAATACAATGCCTACACAAACCTATTAATTGTATGTTTGAAGTGATATTTTGTTAAAAAATGGTGGATAAAAAATAAAAAAAATTGATATTGGACTTGAATTCAGTGCTGAATGACTTGAATTCAGTGCTGAATTGAGTCATATAATGAGTTTTTTTTAATGAATTATGTTAGATAATTATTAAATAATAATTTAAATAATTTTAAATTAATCGTTTATTAATATTAAGTCACATGTCGGCTCAATAAATTGATTCAAATTCTTTGGCTTTAGCATTTAATTAATTATCTCCGATAAGAGTAAACCACGAGACAGTACGGAAGTGGAACCTCGTACGGTCATATTAAATAAACAAAAATAATTTGGACAGATTAATAAGAATTCTGTAGCAAATCGCTCCAAGATAGATTTTGAGCAATTTATAATTAATCGGAAATTAATTAGAAACAGTAAAGTGGTATTTTACCTGGTTGAAAATTAAAAAAAAAAAAAATCAAACGCTCTCTCAAAATTTTTCCAAAAATCACTAAAAGTTATTCATTAATTATTAAAATTAAATACTAAATAATTTAAAATTTTTATTATCCCGGTAATAATTAGTTTAAGTTAAAGTATAGTTTTTATTTTTTTTAATAAAATATTTCCATTTTCCATATAAAATCATCCATTAAAACTTTAAAAAATTATTGAAAAATTAAAAAATAGATTAAAAAGTAAAATATGGTGCTTTTTAGGAAATCGTAAGTCAGAAATTAACTGATTAATCAATTTAAATTATTTATATATCAATATCAATTTAAATCAGTCAAAATCGATTTAATCAAATCACTCAAATAAAGATTTATAATTAATCGATAATTAATGGTCGATTAAATAGCATAGATGACGTAGTCTTTATATTTCGACAGCCCATTGTCTAAAATCTAGCATGCCATGTAATGTCAGTACACTTGAAGACGTGGCCTCACTTGGTTGGATTATTTTCAAAGCCAGAAACAATACGCTCTCCTCTTTCCTTCCTTCCTTCTTTTTATTTTATTTTATTTTATTTTTTATTGTATTATTTTATTTTATTTTTTTTGCATAAATGAATTGGGCACTCGAGTGCTTTCACATAAATATTTCCAAAGTGAGAGAAAAGAGTGATGATACACTCACACACATTCTTACTTAAAGTTTTACTAACTCTCTCACTGTAGGTACAGTAATTTACTGTAGATAACTGTAGCTACAGTGAAAAAATTTATAAAACTTTAAGTAAGAGTGTGAGTGAATGTATCATTTTTGGAGAGAAAAAGGGTAAAAAAAGATACTGACCTTTTTTACCCTTGGTAAATTGTTATTTCTTTTGATCTTCCTTTTATTTTTGATTTCAAGAATCAATGTAGTTTCATCTTAATTACCATAGTTTTTAAAATCGGACCGACCGATTCGACCGGTCAAAGCGAAAACCGGCTCTATAATCGATTCAATTAATACTTAAAAATTGATCAAAATTGATAAAAACCAATCAAAATCGATGAATCGGTTTTAAAAAAATTTTAAAATCAAAAATTAATATTTTATAATTCTTAAATAAATAAAACTATTTATAACATAGGTTTCCTCTGTCGATTTTTTCGGAATGATTCAACCGATCGAACCATTGAATCTTTTAAATCACCGGTCCGGTTATGAAAACACGGTTAGTTAATCACTTAGTGGTACAATCATATGAACATATGGCTTTACTTGCTAGTTAAGAGTAGTGTTTAATAGAGCTCAATCACCTGTTCTTATACTTTAACATTCTATCTACCTGCACAATTGATGTTATCTTTTTTGATTGCTTAGTTTGAAAGGAAAAGGAATTTGTGTATGAACTTTATAATTTTCCGAAAATCTTAGTTTAGTTCTCTTATATCTCACATACAAAGTCTAGTGATAATTAATATTTAGTCCCCCTTAGGAATTGTTTTAACCACTTAGGTCTTGATAAATTTTTTAATATTCCATTTTATTTCTTGTATACATATACAAGTGTATTATAAATGATACACTTGTATTTAATTTATGGTGTTAAAACTCAAAACAGTCAGATGATCCAAATACGGTTGAAAGGTAAATATAACATTTAACAGAGATTTTCGGAGTTGTTAATAATCATTAATAGGTAAAATAAGTTGGTCATATAAGATGTAGAAAATCTACAATATAATGAAGGTGTACGTCATCCGTGTAATAATCCAATAATACATTTCCACGAATACTAAAAAATTAAAAAATAACTAAAAAGATGGATATTAAATCATCATGTCATTTACTAATTTGTTGGTGGTACCACATCACTCATTTCTCCATTGCATCAAAGAACTACTCTATAAGATGATACTTTTGCTTCTTCCTAGATAATACATTTCCGTGTGGATTAAATGCTCACAATTTACTAGGAATGCTGGTTGGCATTGGATTGAACAGCATAATCAAATATTATAGCAAAAAATCATCGGGCTTGATTCAAATTTGTCAGTAGAATTAATTAATGAGTTATGCTAACGAGTGCCTTAAGGGAACTCGTTAAGAATCCATTTAAGAAAAGTTTTGACATTATTTTTATGCGGAATGTAAAAAATGTCAATTTTTTTTTTCCTATCAAAATTTTCCTTAAATGAATTCTCGTTAGCATTTCCCTTAATTAATTATGTTTTAAATGTTAGAATGTTTTTGTTGATGCAAACAAACAAATTTGTACTGTGGGAAATTATACTAGTTAGCTTCGGTAGCAAGCTAAGCTGACTTCTCGTTGCACAAATATCTTTTAAATATAAAAATTTATATATTTATAGTATAGAGATCGATCGAGCATAGGTAAGGTAAGAAATCCTTTGATGGGGGGTTTTGTTCTCTTATATATTCTTGTGTAAGGTTAGTATAATGCTTTCATGCTTTGGTTAAAGTTTCCGAAAGCAAGCATAAAGAATTTAAATAATGCTTGAAGATAACTTAACCCTGGAATTAATGGCACCACGTGGCAGTATGGAAGTGAAAACACAACGTTCATTTTTTTCCAGAAAATCTACGATACAACAGAGGTATCATGTCATCTATGTAACAATATAATCAATCATTGTTATGCGCGCTAAAATATTAAAAAATAATTAAAAAATGTATTTGAAATCTTACATGTTATTTATTAATTTATTGGTGATACCACGTTACTCATACATCCGTTCCACTAAAGAATTACTCATCCGAACTTAAATAAATAAATAAATAAAACTTAAAAATTCAATACCAAAAACAAAAAATACGTTCTCATTTCTCTCATGCATTTAACGCTTTTACTTTTGGACTCTTGAGTGCTTTGCTTTTATATAAAAATCTTTCGTTTGTAAACTTCAAAGAAAACGAAACTGATCTGATCGACAAACAAGAACCGGAAGGTAATTGCTCTTGCTTTTGATCATTCCATATTATTTTCATTTGAAGATAGTTGTTTCATTTCATCGTAGTTACACTTGCAGAGTCAAGCATATGGTTTACTGATTTGCTAGTTCTAAATGTTTAGTGGAGTTAAATCTTCTGCTCACATTCATATACTTTTAACATTCAATCAACATACATGCACTAAGACTTTATATTCAGTATGATTACTTTGTTCAAAGTTTATCAAGTGATTATTATAACTCTTCAACAAAATCTTTTGGGGTTTAGTTATCACTCTCCCATACACATAAAGTGATTATTCTCTAATTACTCCTTGATTTACACTATAAGTAAGTAATCTTGGTTACAAAGAAACTGCAGGGAAATAAGATGAATTTTAGATTTCATGGTGTCTGATTTTCATCTGTTGGAACTTAGAGAATTTCAAATATTATGATTCATGAATTAGGATCTAGTGTTGAGCATTGGATCAACAGTCAGGAGATAATTATAAGTGGAGCACACATTAGATAAATCTTGACAGTGAATCCCGATCCATGACTCCTAGGCTTGAAGATGTCTTTTGGATAAAAATAAAAACTGTCTGGAGTTAAAGAGAGTCATAATTTTTAATTGTTCTGTTCTTTCTCAGCAAGATGTATAACTTGGTGATCATGGGCTGCGCCGCCACCGTGTATGGGCTATATAAACTTTTGGGTCACATGTTGAGCGAGGAAGATCAGGCAAATGTAGAGAGTGACCCTTCACTCAGATCACATTCCCGTGACAATTCTGATAGGAACCCCAGACATGAGCATAATGATCATACCCAAACCAGGTACTATGATTATTACCCGAATATACCAACTAGTAGCTCAACTACAAAAAGACATAGTGATGGACCTCCTCAATCAGAATCTAGTAGCAAGTCTATGGAAGAGATTCTTGAAAGACTTGAAAGATTAAAGAACTCCTGTAAATCAAAGCCATCATTCCCTAAAGATACATCAGCTTCTTCAAACTCATTTCATTCTCCAACTGAACCTCCTCGATCATCAGCTAATCCCAAGCCATCAGTCCCTCAAGATACATCAACTTCTTCAAAGCCATTTCATTCTCCAGCTGAACCTCCTCGATCATCAGCTAAACCCGAGCCATCAGTCCCTAAAGATACATCAGCTTCTTCAAAGCCATTTCATTCTCCAACTGAACCTCCTCGATCATCAGCTAAACCCACTCCATCTCCACCCCGCACTAATCCAACAAATCAGAAAACAAAAATTAACCATACAGTGGTTCAGAAGGACACCTCATCTATTTACAAGATCCCCAAGGATATTGAATGTATGATCAAGAAAGATATTGTACCTGATGTTTTGAAGAAGCCGTTGTCTCCATACACCTACAAGGATTACTTTGCTGCTCTGTTATATGCTGAGGATTTCTACATTGAGGTGATTAATTAAAATTCCTTTTCTTCTTTGCTGTTTAATTTTTGGAACAAAAGTGAATCTGTTTGAGCTATATACTATTTGGGGACCTTCTTGTTATTAAAGTCATGTTGTGTTTGTTCTTACATTTTGCTTATATGAAATCCAAAATATATTTGCTTCTTGTTATTAAAGTGAATCTGTTTTTGATTTGATCAGAAGTGGAGCGATTTTCAGTTATTGGATGTGACCCTGGAATTGCATGATGCTGCAATATATGATAAGTCACCCAAGAACAAGAATTTGAAGAAGAGTAATAAGAAGGACGCGAAAACCTTTGTAGTCTTTGAAATTGATTCTGTTCCTGAGAGACAACCATTTCTTTTATCTAGGGATTTTGTCCATGCACGGCGTTCTGGCAGCATAGCCAAGGATTTTCAAGTAAGTCTCTTGAGCTTTCAACATATAATTCTTATAACCTCTTGCTGAGCTTTAGTGCTAAATGCCTATATTATCTACCAATTTGAAAATCTATATTATGCTTCTTTCTCAGTATGTTTTAGAATTTCAGGAACATAGTTCTACTTGCAGCTTTCAAAATGATTTTTCAATCCTCTCATTTGAATTTCTGGAAATCTGCTTAATGCACACTTCTCGCCAGGAGTGATGAGAGAAAAGAGTCCAAAAGAGGAAAATTAGAGAAGGGGAAACCCAATATAAAAAATTGTATAATGGATGCTTTAATCACCTACTGTGTTTAAAATTAAGTTTTCTATAATAGTAAGCATATTATGAATACAGAATTTAAATTAAAAGTTTATACATGCATGAATCAGTGCCGCTGTTATGCAGTTTGAACTTCAGAGGAGGAAGAAGTTACTGTTTAAGAACACATTATAGTTTCTGTACCGGGTTCTGCTCAAACATGTATGTATTTTACATGATACTTATGTTCTCAAATCCTGGCCAGGGTATTCTTTCCCGAGTGGTGAAGAGCAAAAAAGTGTTGGTTGAATTCGAAGAAAATTTTTATTCTCAGCATCATTCAAAGAACAGATACGATATTAGCTTCTCATTCAACAGATTCTCTTTGAAACGTGCTCACGAAGCAATTGCAGCTGCGTCAAATCCTTTATTCCAGAACTACCTTTTTCCTGATTCTGCATTTCAAACGAACATCCCTTCCCCAGCATCTCAACTTTATAGCAATTCAGATAGCAATTCTGCAGTTCGTCGGATCTTAAGCTCTCAGGGCCAGCCACCTTATCTTGTAGAAGGTCCACTCTGTGTAACTATTGATGAACTATCAAAAACTGGATTGGTTGTTCGAGAAGCTGTGCTCAAAACCTATAAGAGGTCATCTAAGCATCGAATTCTAGTATGTGCTCCTATAAACAAAACAGGTGACATACTAATGAGAAGTTTGAAGAAGGAGATTCCAGAATCGGATATGTTTAGAGCCAATGCTGCATTTAGAGAGATGGACGAGGTACCAGAGGACATCCTCCCCTTGTGTCTCTATGGAGGCGGTGAATGTTTTTCATTACCTTCACTTCCGCAATTGATGCAATATAAGGTAATATTTTCAACATTTGTTAGTAGCTTTCGCCTTCACAACGTAGGCATTCCTGCTGGACATTTCAGTCACATTTTTCTTGTTGATGCCTCATCTGCTACTGAGCCGGAGACAATGATAGCTCTCACTAATTTTGCAAATGAGGAAACGACTGTGATAGTCACCGGTGCTCCTAGTAACCGTACAAGTTGGGTACGCTCTGATATTGCTCGTATGTATGGATTAAGGATGTCATATTTCGAGAGATTGTGCGCGACCGAGACCTATAGCAGTTCTGATCCAAAGTTCATTACAGCACTGTAAACTTTTGGGCAAGAATCAGAGGAAAGGAAACTTTAATCTTTCTGCCGTCTTCCTAAATCTAATCTGCTATACAGTGACAGCAACTTCCATTGTAACTATTTATTTTGCTTCTCTTGCTGCAGTCACTACCTTTTTTTCTTCTTTTATCTGAAACTGATATAGTTACTACCTTGACTCCTTGAGTGTATTAATGTGTGAATGCAAGAACAGTTATTTGGTATGTTGCTTTTGTACTTGTTGCTCTATGTATCTAGTTCATAAAAAATTCTACATTCTCCACGTCACCCATATAATAATCCAAAATAATAAAATAAATGGTAGTTATATTTTGTATAATTGCATATATCATATTATTAAAGGGTGGTAGTGAGTGATATCATGCCACACATATAACTCTATTGTATAAAAGAATTACTCTTAGTTCAAGTTCTTTTTTTCTTTGTTTCAAAGAGTTGATCAGATGCTTTGTGCGGCGGATTATTTTGTTAAATATAATAATTAAAATTTGAGAAACATGAAACACCCCCTATAGCGCAGTGGGTAGAGCGCGAGTCCTCTAAACTGGAGGTCTGTAGTTCGATCCCGCTTGTTGGCAAAAAGGTAAATTTGGTTATTTATTTTTGGCCCATTAGAAGAAGCCCAAGCCCATAACTGATCTCATCCCAGTCTCACTTTCTCGCGGGGTCCCATCACATAAATTATCCCCAATTTTTTTCAACAAGGCAATCAATCCAGAGTGGGACCCATCAATTATTGGAACCCTGTCTCCCTTTGTTTTCCAATAATTAATGTGAAACCCAAAGTACAAATATTTTGGGAGTGAAGATTATTCCTCTGCCTCAGTCACTAATTACTAGTAGTTTCATTCTCTAATTAGCAATTACCCTCTTTCTCTTTATTATCTTTTTATTCCCCCCTTGCAAAAATCACAGGATTTTCCGGGTGATGATTTAACAAACTACGATCATAAAATGCATTTTGTGTCATGTCAAGATAAGGATGTTACCATCTACTCAATTAATCATATTAATGTCCAAGATTATCATTTTAAGTTGACAAAATATTGACTGACTCAACTTTATTAGGAGAAAATGATATTTGGACCCAAACATTTAAGAATAGTAACATAAAATCTCTTACTGTTTTGAAAAATAATAAATTTTATTATTTTAGATAAAAATATAATTTAATTTAATATATTTACTATAACATTTTATGTCATTTTTATATAAATGATCAATATTTAACTGTTTAAACAAAGAAAAATATTATTAAAAAATACGAATTGTATGTCTTTTTATAAAGATTCAGAATTTTATATTCATACGTGGGTCTAACATTCTTTTTCAGTATTATTTATGTCTTTTTTTTTTCTTTTTGTGACAGCACTGAATTGCACTTACTTTACAAATTAAATAAGTGTAGTAGTATTTTGACTTAAAATTCCAAAATCCGAAAAGAAATAGTTAATGCATTCACATAGTTTCCAATCATAGTGGAGTAGATATATCATAATTCATTAACATATCCAAGCACTAGAGGTTCACCTTGTCTATACTATTTTTAGATTTATAAGGAAAATAGAATATAAAATATATATATATATATATATGAAGCAGCTAGCAATTAATAGAGTAACATGGCAATGGCAATTGGCAGCCATTGACATCTTGAGTAATTAGAGAAACCAAATATTAGCCCTGCCATTGACATCTGAGAAACAAAATCCATAAAGAAACTAAAGTAATTCGAATTTCCAGTGTGCTTTAGTTCTGCTGAATGATGAACTTGCATCATATTCAGGCTTTTAGTCAACATAAAAGTATTTATGGCATGGGATAAGAGTTACATACAGCAAAAATACCTTCGGAATAGACAAATTTGCCAATCAACAGAATGGGGAAAGAGAGCAAGGAGAATCAATTCATTCACATTAGTGGTTTTCCAGAGTGAATACAAATCAAACGAATTCAAAATAAGCAAATCAGGATTCATGTTATTACTAGTATTTACGTAGAGCAAAGGGCGGGCAATAGCACACTGACAACGGGGAGACTGAGCAACAAGAAGAAGGAATCTAAGAGAAACATATGGGTTTCTTTATTCACACAACAGGCACCCCAAAACAAATCCATTGCTTACATACATGTAAAACACATTATTTTTCACGCTGATCAATCTAAGAAATTGGCTACCAATACAGCTAAAAGTTCAAAAGCAGAGACCTTACATTAAAGAACCAGCTTTCACACACCCAGTGAGCAAGAGTCGGTGAATGTTGGGAGAGAGAGCAAATCACAGTCTACCACCTGTGCTACTTCATAAGCAAGGAAACCATCGTTATCCTTCAGCAAAAATATTCAAGGATCGTCATCAATCATTCTTCTCAAACAACTGCCACAAAAAATCACTGAAATGCTACACCTGAATCATACAGAAGAATCCCAGTTTTCCACTTGTTGGTTGCTGGAAATTCAAACCCAATGCGGCAAAGCATAGTCTTACATCACATCTCGCTGAAACCAAAATAATCTAATTCATCGACTACTTTGGCAAATAATAGAAGGAATTCTCTTACTCAACTTGATAGAGTTTCCTAAAACATGAACAATAATTCGGATAATCCCTTAAAATTTTGGCCACAAAAATAAGGTAGCAGAACTGATCTTTTCACTCTTCATGTCCTCTCTTCCCCACACCTAAACAAATTTGAACCCTAAAACCCTAATTAATCATCAAACAAAGCAACTAAAACCCTAATTGAATTCATACTTAGAAATTCCCTCAAATCCTAATCCCTAACCCTAAAATTCACTAATAAAAAATCTTCTCTTCATCTCCACACACACAAAGGGCAACAATTAAACATTCACATATATATTATAAAATAATAATACATATTATACCAACACCACCATCAACGGAGCATCCGAAACCCGAAATTCAACGCGGATCCTCGTCTCTCCGACCCGAATTCCCGGGCCCGCCCGATAAAGAAGCCAGCAAATTGAGATGCCCCGGAAGGTAATTCCCCACCCTAGCCGCTGACGCCTCTCCCATAGCTTGCTGCATAAACAGCTGGTGTGGCTGCTGCTGCTGCTGATGATGATGCTGCTGAGCCGCCGCCTGAACCACCATCTCCGGCGGAGCCGCAGCTGCAGCAGCGAAACTCCAGACCTGCCCGAAATCCGGCCTGGCAGGCAAAGCCCAGAATCCACCACCCGGAGTGGCCGGACCCATTATCGACCCCATGGTGGCGGGGCCCACAGCAGAAATGGCATCATCCCCTTTGGTCCCATCTTCGTCGGCCCTCACGCGTTTCCCGAGAATGAAGGGGGTGGGACCCAGTGAGGGCTTATGATCAAAAGCAGCGGAGAGAGCCGAAGAGGAGACAGCGGACGACAAGGAAGTCGAGTTCCGTCCGCCACGGACAGACACGGAGACAGTGGAGAAGCTAGCGGGAGTGGTGCCGGTCCCCGTGGCGGCTATGATAGACGGCTCGGCTTGGCGGAGGAGCCATTCGATGGTCTGGCCGTCGGATTTGTGACCAAGCTCGCGGGTCAACTGGAAAACACGAGCGGCGCAAATGATGGGCATGCGGATTCTCCTGCCGCGGCCGTCTACCTTGCTGTGTCGGTCCTTGGCGGGCGGCTTCTTGACGGCCAAAGCGGGAGACTGCTGTCTCTGAGGGTCAATAATAGCGCCGTTAGAGACGCCGTTAGTGGCACCGTCCGAATTCGACATAGGATTATATAATTTTTTTCCTTTTAGGTTTTAGGTTTCTTTGAAATGTTAATAATAGAGAAAGAAAGAGTGAAAGTTGAGGGAGGTTTTTGGTTTGAGAGAGCTAATCATTGAGCTGAGCGGCAGTAGCTGGTGGAGACAGGAGGGAAGGCACATGGCTGGTGGGCTCCACTTTACACACCACCCCTTTCACGCGCCCCCTCCCAGAGGAATTTAACTCACTACCTGGGCCCCACATATTTTTTTTTAAAAAAAAATTGAAGGTTCCACTTCCAGCTACGTGCTGTAATAAGTAAGTAAATTGGATTATTATTCCTTTATTTGCCACGTCATCCATGTGAAAACAACACCTAAATCTCTGGAATATTTTATGTATAGTATATGTAATTATTACTATTTGTAACTTTTTCTCCGTAAACTTTTCCTGCTCCTTCAAAGATGAGTTGTTCATTCTGACGGTCTGGTTAAGGAAATTATTCATAATATATTACAACATTAATAAAAATATATAAATTTTAAAATTTTATTTTTTGGTACATTTAAAAATTATAAAGTGTATTAAATTTATAGAAAATTTTGGTACACGATTTAAAACCACCTCGTTCAGGCTTAAGTGGAGCAGGTAAAAACATTGGCTGTCCGAGACACTTACAAGAAACGCACTCCCTGAATTCGAATCCAGGACCCCAATGTGAGATCCCGAGCACTACACCACCAAGTCACGCTCGTTGGAGACTTGATATATATATATATATGATACAAAATAAGTGGACATTTTCTATATTTTTGATACATTTGCAGTCATTGAGTGAACCGACAAATAAAGTTTCAAGATTTTTAAATTTTTGATAATGTCACAAACATTGAGTATACGATGATAATTTCATATGTTCTTTAAATCATCAATCATATACCCAAAGTTTAGTATGTTATCAAAAATACATAAATTTTGAAATATTATTTTTTAGTCCACCAAAAGATTATAAAAGTGTACTAAATTTGTATATTCTTTATCATGTCACAAATATTGAGTATATGATTGATAAATTCCTTTTTTTTTTTTGGATTATTTACGCAGATTGGGTCAACCAAGCCTCTAACTCAAAAACTTAAAAAATAAAGAAAAGACTTGATGCGGGTCGGATCGACCTGTTGAGTCGATCTAGGTCAACGACTTTTGTCTAATCGAAGACATATCCTTATTTCATACAAATAAAAAATTTGTAAGGCAAATTTTAAAAATATTAAGTGATAATTATCAAGATGATAAAGTTATTAGAGTGAATTTATAAATTATTTATTATAATGGTAAAACTTGAATTAATCCCTTTTATTTTAAATGGATAGAGTTTTTTAAATCGAAAATGAATTTTTAAAATTTCATATCCGATCATTTTGAATTGGATCGGTAGGTACCCGTATATATCCCTAAATCCAAGTATTTTCAGATTATATATAAAATTGATCTTGAATTTTCCGGTAATATTTGATTTTCGAAATTAATGTAATATTTAAAAATAAATAAATATGATCATGTACTTTAAGAAGTAATAGAACGTCGAGGTATTATTATCTTAGATGGAAAATTATTATTTATGAAGCAGAAGCAGAAGCAGGCAGCAAGGCTTTTTATTGGGAGTAGTACAATGTAGAGGTTAATTTTCAAAGTGTTTTTTTTTTTTTTTTTTTTTTTAAACGATGGAAATCCTGCTACCAAACCATCCATTTTGAGCCGCGGCGCAGGTAAAATCACTGGCTGTCCCAGACTCTTACAAGAAATACACCCCCTAAATTCGAACCCAGAACCTCAAAGTGAGATCCTACACCACCAAGCCATGGGGACAACTTACTTTTCAAAGTTTGTAAAGAGGTTTGGGCTTTTTTTAACGCAGACAAAATTATTTAAGGGAGAGAACAAAATAGATTCCGGAAAAAAAATAAAATAAATAAAACGTGATACGCGCGGATAGCGTGAGACACACGCTCTTAAGGCAGGCGCGTAGTGTTTGGCTTTTAATTGAAGTGCAGTCAGTGAGTTAGTCAGTCGTTGCAAATCGACACCTGGCCAGCTGTTTATTTACGTAATTTGCCACTTTTCTCAGTTCTACAACAACAATCAATCAAGCCTTTGTTTTTTCAGACAAATCATTTTTCATGATAGCTAGATTCCTAGTGCTAATACATCCAACGGATAAGGTTGCGGCTTCTATGTTACAACTGTACGCCACTTTCCAGCCGATTGTTTCCGGATATCTCCATTTTTTAATTGACTCCTCCTCCTTGTTCACGTTTTATTATTTTAAAAATTGAAAAATAATTAATGATTATAAAAATATTATTAGAATATAATATTTTTTTATAAAATGTATATTTTATTATTACATTTTGACAAAAAATAATTATTTTACAACAATGATAAAATTTTATGTCCAAAAATTATTATACTCATTTGTTATTTTTTAATATTTATAGTACTTAAAAATTTTGTGAATAAATAAAAATAAAATATTATACTTTAATTTTTATGTATCTATTTATTATTTCGTAATCCTTAAATTAGTGAAATGATAATGATGAGCTCAATTTTGTTTTTAATAATATTTAATTTATGTTCGTGCTCTTATTTCTTATGCTTAATTTTCAAATAATCTTTTTCGCATGAATTTTGTATGGTTAAAATTTAGTTATATATAAATTATTATCACATATCGATCACATTAAAATTTTACATTAAGTTATGTTAACACTGCTCAATTGGGAAATTAAATTGTGTAACAATTTGAAATTTTAACTATCCAAAATATTAATTTGACACTTAAAATCATTTTTGTACCGTTACAATTCTTCAGTTCTATTTATAAATTTTCTAGTAATGGATCTTTCATAACGAGATGAGCTTTATACAATAACGGTATTTAATTATAAAGAATGGTGGATGACTGATCCTTTTAGTTCATTCTTGCAAAACAAAGTATGCTATTTGTTGCTCAAATAGTAGCAGGAAGTTATTTTCGAGTAATAACGTATATCAAAATAAATTACGGTAATCTATCACATTTTAATTCAATTCGTTTATAGTTCGATACAAATTCGATTCATTAATTTATTTTGCTACGTACCTATTTGGAAAATGAAAGTTCTCATGTAGTTAATTTGAATGCATTTTCTTAGTAAAATACTACTACTACGTACATAGTTTACTATAAAGTTTTCTCGTTTTTTTTAAGGCTATATCTAGATTATAATGAATCTACCAAGTTAAATTATTATATGACAGCATCCTTTTAATAATAAATAACAAATAAAAATTTAAACCTCTTTATTTGAAAATCATGAGGATTTTTTTTTACCAATAATTAATTATTTGATGAAAACCCTATATTTATGATTTATCAAGCCGTAATATCTTTAAAAAGCAAGTTAAGTATATGGTTGGTATTGTTGTTGAATTGCGACACGTCTATAAAAAATATTCGATAAACATTTATAAATTACATCAATAAATTTTAAGGGACACTGAACTTTTATTTATTTCATCATTAAAGTTTATATTTAACTAGTAAAAAAAAACTTTTTATAACATAATTTTACTAATTAATTAATGGATCATCCTTCCATCATCGGCGTGAATGATGTCAAATTTATTGATTAATATGAGTGTAATTAGTGAACTTTGCAAAGCTTCCTAATTAATTACACTTTGTTGACTCAGTGTGATAAGTTTTTGGATTATTAATCTGACATGGGCCCATTTAACGCGGTTTCTATGAAATCACATAATCTTTTTCAATTATTATAATCACACGAGGGCATATATTCCGTATACACTACTATAGCCTTTTTTTTTCTTTTTTTTTTTGGGGCTAGCTTTGATAAATTAATCCTCAATTTTAAATTTTAATTAAATTTCCAACCACTACCATATAGTATAATCATAAACCAACCAAATGGCAATCGATAATAGTGCACAAGATTTGATGTACTTTTGGTAATATGATTATAATCTAATTCTTTAGCCATTAATGATGGAACATTCCTTGGTAGCCCACATTATATAATACTTGATTATCATGATCTTATTATTAAAATTGTGGCACTATGGACCCCAAAACCTCATACTTTCCTTGGATTAAGGTATGGTTGTGTATATTTTGGGCATGTTCTTATGGTGGTCATGTTCAAAAAAAAATAAGTTGTTTTTTTTATTTTAATTAATCTCCATGATAAACTACTAGATAAATACACCATTAAAATACCAAAGAGAAAACACGAGAGCACTCAAAAGGAATAGAAACAAATAAAAGTTAATTGAAGTATAAATTAGGAACGCCCATAGAGTTGTGATTAAGGATTTGCCGGTTATAACAAGGACTTAATTGTAATATTTGTAAAGTAAATGTTCATATGTAACGATAGTATGAGTTAGTAACTATGGATTATTAGAATTGTAACATTAATTAATGTCAAATTTTGTATTAGTTAGACTTAGAGGCCTTTCGAGTTGGCTTATAATCCATGTCAATAACAAAATTATGAGGAGAGTGGATCAGGTCATTGAACTGTAATTCTTCCAGATCGGATTATATCTTACTAATTGGGTTGGATTATCACAAAAATATTACAAACCGAATATTGTTGCTATTATACATTACAAATTTAATGTTGAGTACTGTTGATGGTGTTTTCAGGACCTATGTTATTTAAGGAGTACAGCAGGGGTAAAAAAGGGTAATTACCTTCTTGGGCGAGATCATTAAAGCCGACCCGACCACTATACAGTAAGAGACCGAGCATTTGATGATAGGTGACCGACCACTTGAGATCGGATGACCGGGCATTATCAGATCGACAACAACATTCTCAGTTCAAATGGCTATCATGACCGACCTCATGAAGACCGAGCACATGACGAGGCGTGCTCAGGAAGATAAAGCATCATATTCTTGCGGAAAATGGATAAGTTGTCCTACTTTAATGGGGTAAAGTAATAAGTTAATATCCTAATAGGATAAAGGAAGTGAATGTAGTTTTGATTAGGAATCCTTATGGGAAAAGGGAATAGTTTTGACTAGGAATCCTGATAGGAAAAGAAGACCATCTCCAATTGGGAATTCTTGTACAAATAGGAATCTGATTTCTTCACCATTATAAATAGGAGGGTAGAGTGAGTGTAGAAAGATAAGTTGAAGGCATCATAAAAAATTAGTGATCAAAATCATCAAGCTCTGATTTGTAAAAACAAAGAAGAGACCCGAGAAGCGTATTTAGTAATAAAGAGTACCATCCTGTTCTTGTCCGTGGACGTAGGTCGGATCAAAAATCCACCGAACCACGTTAAATCTCCTTGTTGATTGGTGTGTGTTTGTCTGTCTTTTGCTAAATTTGCTTTTGGTCCCCCATAACCAAACAAATTCACTATTGAAGGAGGATTACCTCGGAGGTGATATTACCGTATTGCCCCGAGACCAAAATCCACCGTCAACAGTTGGCGCCGTCTGTGGGGACTCAACAAAAAGCAACTCGCGTAGTAAGACAATGGCGGAAGGCGGAAACCACCAATCGTCAGGGAGCTCGGATGCGAATTGGATGGAGAAGATCGAGGAGAACCTGAGGAAGGAAAGGGAGGAAAACCAAATTCTGCTAAAAACCATAGCAGACCGGTTAGAAAGGGTAGAATGAGTCCACAACGGAAAATTCGAGGCCGGGACTAGCCGACGAAGGAACGAAACAACAGAGGGAAAAAGAATTGCCGATACAAGTGAGGACGACAGACCCCAGAGGAGGGGTCCCTACAGAGTAAGATATGTGGTGGTGCAGAAAGATTCCCAGACCGAGGACACATGGGAGGAAGAGGATGACCAATCGTCACCAGACCCCTCCTATGATGGCCCTCGCAACACCCGGCGAAGAGAGAAAGAATATGACGAAGAGGTACGAGAAGATACCGACCACGAGAAGCACCACCCCCAGGTTAACAGAAAGAAAGGAGACCGCAGGAGGCGGCATGGAACCAAGGACAGCAGCATGAAATCTTGGTTACGGCAGGAGCTGGCCAAATGTGGAGTATGCCCCAATACAGACAGAGGGGATGCCCAGGACGGCAAAGATGAGTCCCCTCTCACAGAAGAAATAAAGTCAGAGAAATTCCCAAAAAGATTCAGCATACCAAATATGGCGCCATACAAAGGCCATACTGATCCCAAAACCCACATCGAAGGCTTCGTCCTACTAATAGAGGTACAATGGGTAACAGGGGACGCCATTTGCAAAGTGTTCCCTTTAACTCTAGCCGGACCGGCCATCCTATGGTATAGAAGCCTAGCCCCAAGAAGCATCAGCAGCTTCACACAACTCAGAAAGTCATTCATACGGCACTTCAAGGGGGCTTGTGTCCCCAGAAAGACAATTGGAGAACTAAGACTTATGAAACAAGGAGACGATGAACCTTTGAAAATATTTATTGAAAGATACCACAATATGGTACTCGAAGTCGGAGGGTACGAATCCCCCGAGGCCCTGGAAAGCTTGAAGGGAGCCTTGAAAGTCGGGAGGCTATGGACCCACCTAAGGATACAGGACACCCCGGACTACGCAACCGCCCTAGAGGTGGCCCGCAAATTCGTTCTATTAGAAAACGAGGAGAAAATATCCCGAAGAGGGAACACCATCAGAGAAAGGACCACAACGTAAGGGGACGTGCCACGAATGGGTGCAGAGACCTGCGGGAGCAGGTGGAAGACTTGGTGAAAGAAGGCTATCTCAGTGTGTACATAGACCATTCGGTTTTTTAGGTCGACCAAGTTGATAGCGGAAGTCATCTGGTCGAACGCGTGGAATGCTGAGATGCAAAGAGGATGTATTAAGAAGAGTCTTGCTTGTATCGACTCTTGTAGAGTTGCAAGAAAGGCAACAAATCCCCAAAAAGCTCGGGTCTGCTCTTGTACCGCCGAGACCGATGTCTCTTTCCGGCTCGGGTCCGCTCTTGTACCGCCGAGACCGATGTCTCTTTCCGGCTCGGGTCTGCTCTTGTACCGCCGAGACAGATGTTTCTTTCCTGCTCGGGTCTGCTCTTGTACCGCCGAGACCGATGTCTCTTTCCGGCTCGGGTCCGCTCTTGTACCGCCGAGACCGATGTCTCTTTCCGGCTCGGGTCCGCTCTTGTACCGCCGAGACCGATGTTTCTTTCCGGCTCGGGTTTGCTCTTGTACCGCCGAGACCGATGTCTCTTTTCGGCTCGGGGCTGGATTTCGTTCCGCCGAGGCCGCTTGTTTATTCAGCTCGGGGTCGTGTTACGTCCCACCGAGTCAGCTTCTTTGGACTGGGGATGTAACATTCCCCCAGAGCCAAGTCTCTCTTTTAGCTCGGGGTCGGGTTACGTCCCACCGAGTCATGCTCATTGGTCTGGGGACGGGATATTCCCCCAGAACCAAGTATCTCTCTTAGCTCGAGGTCCTCGGAAATATTCAGGGACATACTCGATGCATAGGATCCGTGAGAAGCATAGCACGGGGATGGATGATACCCTTGTGGCGATTGCCTACTCCAGTGTCACCGAACATAAGGAGGAATATGCCCTTAATGTGTCGAGCACTCTTTGATCCTCACGTACCCGATGTAATGGATCCGTGGGAAAGCATAACACGAGGGATAATGATACCCTCATGACGATTGCTAGCTCCAGTGATGCCGGACCTAAGGAGGAATGTGCCCTTAGTATCCCGGACACTCTTTGATCCATTCATCATCCGGATCCGCGAGAGACACAGCACGGGGATGCGTTGTGCCCCTGTGGCGTGTGCCTGCTCCAGCGTGGTAAGGAGGAGCCCTCATACAATACACAGGCTCCCCAGTGAACCGACGTGTAGAGGATGTGCCCTTACCATTTAAACGCTCTCTGATCCAAATCCTGGTTCGCCGGGATACTGAATTGAAAGATTCAGAATTGTGTTTTGAAGGCCTCGGACAGGACGCTGTTTTGAGGCATCCATGTTGTTGTTTATACTTGCGAAACGTTTTTGTTTTGGGATAAGCGATAAGTCGCCCCCGCCTTTTAATTTTATTTTCCAGAGATTTGTTTTTGTTTTTCACTGGTCTGGTAAGGGGACGCCCTTGCCAGATTCGGTAGGGTTTCAAAAGGTTGATTCACTTCCATTCTGAATAAGTCTCACTTGATTAATCGGCTCGGGGCTGGATTCGTTCCGCCGAGGCCACTTGATTAATCGGCTCGGGGCTGGATTCGTTCCGCCGAGGCCACTTGATTAATCGGCTCAGGGCTGGATTCGTTCCGCCGAGGCCACTTGATTAATCGGCTCGGGGTTGGATTCGTTCTGCCGAGGCCACTTGATTAATCGGCTCGGGGCTGGATTTCATTCCGCCGAGACCACTTTACCTTTCTCAGCTTGGGGTCAGGGTACGTCCCACCGAGTCAGCCATTCGGACTGGGGACATAACATTCCCCCAGGTCCTATTGCCTTTCTCAGCTCGGGGTCGGGGTACGTCCCACCGAGTCAGCCCTTCGGACTGGGGACGTAACATTCCCCCAGGTCCAAGTGTCTTTCTCAGCTCGGGGTCGGGGTACGTCCCACCGAGTCAGCCCTTCGGACTGGGGACGTAACATTCCCCCAGGTCCAAGTGCCTTTCTCAGCTCGGGGTCGGGGTACGTCCCACCGAGTCAGCCATTCGGACTGGGGACGTAACATTCCCCCAGGTCCAAGTGCCTTTCTCAGCTCGGGGTCGGGGTACGTCCCACTGAGTCAGCCCTTTCAGACTGGGGACGTAACATTCCCCCAGGTCCAAGTGCCTTTCTCAGCTCAAGGTCGGGTTGCGTCCCACCGAGTCAGTCCTTCTGACTGGGGACGAATAATTCCCTCAGGTCCGAGCATCTCTCACAGATCGAGACGGGATCACATGCCACCGAGCACATCATCGTTAGCTCAGAAGCAAAATTTTCTCCTCACAATCGAGATTGGATCAGTCAGGGGTCAGGACCTCCAAATCTCTGGTACAGATATTACAGAGGATGAGTCATTTTTAGTTTGGACAACAAGAGGAACTTCATCTCTTGATGGAACGACCCAAGTAAGCAATTTGCTTTGAGGTGGAGAATCATTCTGAATAGGGTCAGCATCTCCAATAACCGATGATATGAAGATATAAACAGAAGACTTAGTTGATGGCGAAGACAATTTCTCTGTGATTTCTGGAACGACCACCAGCAAGGCGATCAGCACACCATTTTTTTTTATAGTTCCCGGCATCAACTCACAAACTCGTTGTTACCGCGAACTAGGGGACAGATGTTGATGGTGTTTTCAGGACCTATGTTATTTAAGGAGTACATCAGGGGTAAAAAGGGTAATTACCTTCTTGGGCGAGATCATTAAAGCCGACCCGGCCACAATACAGTAAGAGACCGAGCATTTGATGATAGGTGACCGACCACTTGAGATCGGATGACCGGGCATTATCAGATCGACAACAACATTCTCAGTTCAAATGGCTATCATGACCGACCTCATGAAGACCGAGCACATGACGAGGCGTGCTCAGGAAGATAAAGCATCCTATTCTTGCGGAAAAGGGATAAGTTGTCCTACTTTAATGGGGTAAAGTAATAAGTTAATATCCTAATAGGATAAAGGAAGTAAATGTAGTTTTGATTAGGAATCCTTATGGGAAAAGGGAATAGTTTTGACTAGGAATCCTGATAGGAAAAGGAGACCATCTCCAATTGGGAATTCTTGTACAAATAGGAATCTGATTTCTTCACTATTATAAATAGGAGGGTAGAGTGAGTGTAGAAAGACAAGTTGAAGGCATCATAAAAAATTAGTGATCAAAATCATCAAGCTCTGATTTGTAAAAACAAAGAAGAGACCCGAGAAGCGTATTTAGTAATAAAGAGTACCATCTGTTCTTGTCCGTGGACGTAGGTCGAATCAAAAATTCACCGAACCACGTTAAATCTCCTTGTTGATTGGTGTGTTTGTCTGTCTTTTGCTAAATTTGCTTTTGGTCCCCCATAACCAAACAAATTCACTATTGAAGGAGGATTACCTCGGAGGTGATATTACCGTATTGCCCCGAGACCAAAATCCGCCGTCAACAAGTACTATTGAACGGTGTTGTAATTTCTTAATATTTTATTTTATTAGGATCGATCTTTATTATTTATATTAACACATTTGTTGTCTAATCTTCTATTTCTTGATAAGCAATAGTTTTGAGAGCAAGCAAGAGGATAAAGTGAGAAAAACAACATTGTAATTTCTTAATATATTTTTTTTTATTAGGATCGGACTTTTTTTTCTGGCCCCTTTTTTTAATAAAAAATTCAGAAATAATCCAACTCTTATACTAAAACATATCAACAAAAATAATGTCTCAATTCCTCAAAGACTTATATATCAACCTAAAAATAAAAAAAAAAAAAAAAAATCTATAGATTAACAAATAATAATTTTTTTGATTACTTAAACCCGGACTCGAGTTTTTTGATATGAGCCTGCGCCTATTATTATAAAATCTGGCTATGGTTTTCTGAAGTCTGAATGAGCCGGACCGGGCCCATACATTTTTTCCATGCATATGAAAAGCCACCTTCCTCAAATCATGGGATCCCTAGTTGGGAAATCTAAAGATTCTTGAATGATCCAACTTAAGTATTGAAAATTAAGATTAAAATTTGCATTTGTGGACCAATGCAAATTGAGGTTCATGCAAAGCAACACAATTGAACAAAAATAATCCCCATTCATATTTGTGGAATCTAAATAGATCAAAGTATGACTGGCTATGAATGTGCAAATTAAAATACAATATATACTTTTTTTATTATAACTTGAATGTAAAGTGTTAATTATGTCTTCATAAAGAATAAGTCTTGATAATAATATGGGAGCACAATATTCCTATTGTTATTCTTTAATTTTTACGAGAGTCGTGCATTCCTAAGAAATAAGTAATTTATTTCCTTTAAGAAGGCAGATTCATTAGAATCATATTGACCTGTATTAGTTATTATTATTATTATTTTGAATCGTTGGAATCCTGCCGCCAAATCACACCTTCCGGACTCAAGCGGAGCATATAAAATCTCTGACTGTCCAAAGCTCTTATAAGAAACGTACTCTCTAAATTCAAACACATGACCTCAATGTGAGATATTGAACCCTACACCACCAAATGATTTACCTTCTCTTGGGAACGTATTAATTATTATACTTAGGAGGAATTGATCCTTCATTAGGTAATTTGACGTGACTTTTTTTTATTAATTAAGTCAATTATTTTTTATGTCACAAGTCGTGTAAAAGATTACTTACCCTTCTTATTAACAATGGGTTATATATACTTTGGATTAAAAATTATTAGTTGGATTGAAAAAATTATGGGAAAATTATATATAGAATAAGAAGAAAGAGGAGCATCCACTTGGGGAACAAATTTATTTTTACGCCGTCTAGGAGGACTTTTAAAACACATAAGGTCAACAAGGAAGTCAACAAAATTGTTAAATACATGCAACTTGTGCAATTTGATATTTTTGTTTTTAGTCGGTGGAGCCTTGTAGTTGTACTAAAATTGACCTCGTTTAATCGCCCTGATAAATGATCCGATTAAGACACCCCATTTTCGAGTAAATATTTTATTTAGATATGTTTTAATTTCTATATTGTAGACTTTTAATTTCATATCGAAAGAGATCTCAAGGATACTATAAATAAAAACGACGTTATATTGGATATATATATATATATATATGTTATAGATTGATTTTTTGTTATCAAATCCCGACTTATACAAATATTACGAGATAAACATTAAATTGCTTCTTCATTAGGCATATTTATGCTCAAAATAATTCATTTGCAGATAAAATACTATACATTGCTAAATTTATCCAAATTATTTTTCCCGAAAGGATCTTATGACGCTTAATTTTTTTTAAAAAAATAGTGAGTTATGATTTATATAGCGATGAATTTTTATTACGCTAAATTAGCAATGAAATTTCATCGTTAATTTTTTTTGCTCCCTCAGTAATTATTGACACATTTTTATCAATAATTTCCATCGGTATTTCAACAGTTTTTAATAGTGATTGGTTTTTTAATAAATTATAATACTATTTGAACAGAGTCCCTCCTGTAGTTAATTAATGACTTCACAACTAAATATAAGTATATTTATTTTATTTCTTAATGCATTATAAATTGTAATATATACCTGGAATTGTAACAATAAAAAAATTATCATTTCCAACTAAATAAATTCACAGAGAATGGCATTTTTATATTTTATGATTTTTTTATGTTATTTAATATTATATTAGAGAGTACAATACATATAAATATAATTCAATTAAATTATTGGGACCTACACGGTGTATTAAAGTTGAATATATTTCAAAAATATGAAACCAAAGAAAATAATAAACAAAAAAATTCTTACACCTTCAAAAATAATTTGATTTCTCAATCTCACGGATGATAGATGAGGTGTTTGATGAACTCAACTAAATAGTTATTAAAAATTATATTTACATGTATCATCTTTTTCGGTAATATTTTAACAATAGAGTTAAAATCATTTATAATAATTAATATACATGTACTTGTATACACACATAGGGGTGTGTAAACCCAACTCGACCTGGGCCCCGCTACCCTTGCGGGTTTGGTTGTAATTTTTTTCCAACCTAACGAATTAGATTTGATCAATCTGCGTGAGTTGTAATTGTGGGTAAAATAATATCATTAAACAGTAATATAACATGCACTTCAGTCAGATCAAACATCCAATAGTAGATCTAGATGCAATATAACCCTAAAACAGTAAGAACCAGAAAAACCTGATTCAATCGTCCAAGTCGAGAAAAACTCAGTCCTTAAGAACTTATTGGCCCCGTCACAGGTGCTCTACGGATTCGAATTGCCAATGTTCTCCCAGGATAACTTGGATTCTACTTGTTCAAGGTGCACTCCTTCACAAGTGTTTGAACTAGGATAAAATGATGGATCTCTATCAAAACAAAGAAAACAACAGTGCCTTTTTTCCTTATTCTCTGAAAATAGTTGTATATTTTCTGTATTTACATTTGGAATAAAAGCCTTATTATATAAGGCATGGAGGGGTGCCAATAGGGCACCCCTTGGGGTGGGTTGCAACCCTTCAAGGATTGCAACCTCCCATACACCCCTTGGGAATTCCAAAGGTATATAAATACATATACATATCATATTTAATGAATTTGAGGAATTTACAACAGTAATAGTTTCAATCGATATATTAATTATTTTTATTTTTATATTTTAATTTGTAATATTTTTTCAATTTTATATGATATAATTTTTGTTGACGGTGGATTTTGGTCTCAGGGTAATACGGGAATATCACCTCTGAGGGAACCCTCCTTCAACTGTGAATTTGTTTGGTTACGCGGGAAACCAAAAGCAAACTTAGCGGAAAACAAGAAAATACGCCAATCAGACAAGGTGATTTAACGTGGTTCGGTGGACTTTGAGATCCGACCTACGTCCACGGACAAGAACAGGGTGGTACTCTTTTTATTACTCAAATACACCTCTCAGGCCTCTCCTTTGTTCTTACAAATCGGAACTTTATGACTCTAATCTCTCGCTTTTGTGATGATTTTCAGATGCCCCTTTTACACATGCTCTGCCCTCCTATTTATAATAATACAGAATTCCGATTCCTATAAGAAATCCTATTTGTACTCAGTCTTCTCTTCTTTCATGGTTTCCTGATCCGATAATGCCTCCTTCTTCCGTATTCCCTTTCGGACTCTGACTCCTTCTCCTTGCGAGAGCAGGATATCTTTCTTATCTTATCCATAAGAATGGGGTGCTGTTGTCTTGAACACGGCTCGTTGTCTGGTCGGTCTTTATGAGGTCGGTCATGTTAATTTGTTATGCTGAGAATGTTTCTGCCAACCTTATAGTGATCGGTCACCCGAACCAAAGTGGTCGGCCTTCATATGATGTCCACCAGGGAAAGAATTTACCCTTTTGTCCTTGTCGTGTTGTCTTAAATACTGTAGTGCTTGAAAACACCATCAACATCTGTCCCCTAGTTCTTGGGTCCAACGAGTATGCGAGTTGGTACCGGGAACTATATGAAGAGGGTGTGCTGATTGTCCTTGCGGGTAGTCGTCCTAGAATGCAGAAAAGAATCTTCTAGTCGTTTCATTCATCTTTCCTCGAGACGCACAACCGTCGTGTCTTCTTAAATGCCCATCAAATCATCTTTAGGTTTTCTTCTAACTTTTGACATATGTCAAACATCCGCTGGGTTCCCGCCAAAACCGACGGTGATGTGCATCCCAGTCATGACTATAAGAGAACGAGGGTTTCACTGTTCCATTTTTTCGGCAATTTCTCCTTCTCTTCTGTATTTTTTTTTACGATCCTTTCAACTCCGTGTTCTCGAAACTCGATCGCGGTCTTCATCCTTTTTTCGTTGCCGAGCACCTAAGGAACGAGCATCACCGCAGCGTAAAACCTCCTGCTTCCGAGAAGAACAAGTAAGTCTTCTGAGCGATCTTCCTTCTTCTGTGGTGTTGTGATTCTATTTGCTTATTTTGCTTAGGGAGAGACTTATGGTTTTTGTTGGGTCTTGCTTTAGGGCACTTTTTTAGAGACTCCATATCTAGTTTAGCACAGGCACTGTGGGTAGCTTCTCGTAGACTGATTCTTCCCCCTTCTCTGTTTTTCTGGGTGTCAGGGATGTCTGACAGTAATTCTTCCTGTGAAAGGCCTGCCAAAATCTCAACTCCCCCTGTTGAAGAGCTTTCCTCGGGCTCAGGGGCGCCCAGTGTAGAAGATCTCGACACTACCCCCACCCCTTCTGAGGTCGAAAATGACTCCTATCATCAGAGGGTTCCTCGGAAGGACCCAGAGCCTGGAGAACTTGGGTCGTCGGCTCTGGATATGAACCGTCCTTCTAAGATAACCGAGGATGATCTGGCGCTATTGCGGCAACGATACAACATCCCAATAGACATTGCTCTTGAAGTCCCTGGCCCAATGGATCGTGCCAGTCAGCCTGATGAGGGCTCGGTGGCACTTCTTCCTATTTTCTTCGAGTGTGGGCTACGTCTGCCGATGCAGCGTTATTTTGCTTGGATGCTTGCTGAAATGGAGATTGCCCCTTGCCAATTAAGCTTAAATAGTTGGAGGATTATGGCCGGCATATACGTGGTTTGGCATCGGGCAGGTTTGGGTGTCCCTTGCTTGGAAGAAGTGAAGAGGTTATATCGTTTGAAATCCAACCCAAAGACTCATTATGGTTGGTATTACCTCTCTGCCTACGACAGCTCGTCCAATCTCGTCCAGAAACTTCCTGACTCTAACAAGATTTTAAGGACTTTTGGTTCTGGGCAACTGGGGATTGGGGTCGGGTCCTGAGATCGTTTGAGGAGGATGTCTCGGTTCCAGACGTCTTCAGGGCTGGAGGTTAGGAGTCTGACACCCTTTCATTATTTCTTTGTTCCCGTTCTCTAGTTTCTTTTAGGTTTTCTAACTTCTCTGGTTCCTCCCAGCTTGTTGGCGAGATGCTCCCAAGGTTTCTCGTCAGGTCCGGAGGCGGGTACATTGGGCTCGGGGGTATGCTGCTCATTGGAGGAAGTTGGTTAATGATGCGGCCTTTGTTGATTCGCGCCTTATTCGGGTTGCCCCTCCGGAGGCCTCGGGTCGGATTGGTGGAGGTCTGCTGGATGCTTTGTTTGTTTATGTGTTTTGATGCTTTTGTTATGTTCTCGGATCTTGATTTCTTTTTCTTCCTCTTCTCCTTTTATGCTTCTTGCCATCATTGCAATTTTAAGGCCCATCAAGGGTCAGCACGAGTTAGAGGGGTCTGGATTGACCCCGGGAAGAGTAAGGCATTTGGACCCGGGGGAATGTTATGTCCCCGGTCCGGAGAGCTGACTTGGTGGGGCGTAACTTGTCTCTGAGCTAAGCGAACGACTTGGGTTCTGGGGGGATGTTACCTCCCCAGACCAAAGCGGCTGATTCGGTGGGACGTAACCCGACCCCGAACTGAGAAAGACACTTGGACCTGGGGGAATATTACGTCCCCAGTCCGAAGGACAGACTCGGTGGGACATCGCCCGACCCCGAGCTGTTTGAATCATTTGACCCTGGGGGAATGTTACGTCCCCAGTTCAAAGACAGACTCGGTGGGACATTGCCCGACCCCGAGCTGTTTGAATCATTTGACCCTGGGGGAATGTTACGTCCCCAGTCCGAAGACAGACTCGGTGGGACATCGCCCGACCCCGAGCTGTTTGAATCACTTGGCCCTGGGGGAATGTTACGTCCCCAGTCCGAAGACAGACTCGGTGGGACATCGCCCGACCCCGAGCTGTTTGAATCATTTGACCCTGGGGGAATGTTACGTCCCCAGTCCAAAGACAGACTCGGTGGGACATCGCCCGACCCCGATCTGTTTGAATCACTTGGCCCTGGGGGAATGTTACGTCCCCAGTCCGAAGACAGACTCGGTGGGACATCGTCCGACCCCGAGCTGTTTGAATCATTTGACCCTGGGGGAATGTTACGTCCCCAGTCCAAAGACAGACTCGGTGGGACATCGCCCGACCCCGATCTGTTTAAATCACTTGGCCCTGGGGGAATGTTACGTCCTCAGTCCGAAGACAGACTCGGTGGGACATCGCCCGACCCCGAGCTGTTTGAATCATTCGACCCTGGGGGAATGTTACGTCCCCAGTCCAAAGACAGACTCGGTGGGACATCGCCCGACCCCGATCTGTTTGAATCACTTGGCCCTGGGGGAATGTTACGTCCCAAGTCCGAAGACAGACTCGGTGGGACATCGCTCGACCCCGAGCTGTTTGAATCATTTGGCCCTGGGGGAATGTTACGTCCCCAGTCCAAAGACAGACTCGGTGGGACATTGCCCGACCCCCCCGTCTGTTTGAATCATTTGACCCTGGGGGAATGTTACGTCCCCAGTCCAAAGACAGACTCGGTGGGACATCGCCCGACCCCGATCTGTTTGAATCACTTGGCCCTGGGGGGAATGTTACGTCCCCAGTCCGAAGACAGACTCGGTGGGACATCGCCCGACCCCGAGCTGTTTGAATCATTTGACCCTGGGGGAATGTTACGTCCCCAGTCCAAAGACAGACTCGGTGGGACATCGCCCGACCCCGATCTGTTTAAATCACTTGGCCCTGGGGGAATTTACGTCCCCAGTCCGAAGACAGACTCGGTGGGACATCGCCCGACCCCGAGCTGTTTGAATCATTCGACCCTGGGGGAATGTTACGTCCCCAGTCCAAAGACAGACTCGGTGGGACATCGCCCGACCCCGATATGTTTGAATCACTTGGCCCTGGGGGAATGTTACGTCCCCAGTCCGAAGACAGACTCGGTGGGACATCGCCCGACCCCGAGCTGTTTGAATCATTTGGTCCTGGGGGAATGTTACGTCCCCAATCCAAAGGGCAGACTCGGTGGGACATCGCCCGACCCCGAGCTGTAAGAATCACTTGGTCCTGGGGGAATGTTACGTCCCCAGTCCAAAGGCAGACTCGGTGGGACATCGTCCGACCCCGAGCTGTAAAAATCACTTGGTCCTGGGGGAATGTTACGTCCCCAGTCCAAAGGGCAGACTCGGTGGGACATCGCCCGACCCCGAGCTGTAAGAATCACTTGGTCCTGGGGGAATGTTACGTCCCCAGGCCAATAAGCATGACTCGGTGGGACGTAACCCGACCCCGAGCTGTAACAAACATCGATCTCGGCGGTACAAGAGCAGACCCGAGCCGGAAAGAGGCGTCGGTCTCGGCGGTACAAGAGCAGACCCGAGCCGGAAAGAGACATCGGTCTCGGCGGTACAAGAGCAGACTCGAGCCGGAAAGAGACATCGGTCTCGGCGGTACAAGAGCAGACCCGAGCCGGAAAGAGACATCGGTCTCGGCGGTACAAGAGCAGACCCGAGCCGGAAAGAGACATCGGTCTCGGCGGTACAAGGGCAGACCCGAGGGTACAAGAGCAGACCCGAGCCGGAAAGAGACATCGGTCTCGGCGGTACAAGAACAGACCCGAGCCGGAAAGAGGCATCGGTCTCGGCAGTACAAGAGCAGACCCGAGCCGGAAAACAAATATCAAAATCATTGTGTGAGCCATAACAAACAAGCATAATCAAATGTCAACCTAAGTCAGAAGAGATTTACTCACCTTTTTGGGATCTGTTGCCTTTCTTGCAACTCTACACTGGTCACTACAAGCAGGCTCTTCTTAATATATCATCTCTGCATCTCAGCATTCCACGCATCCGACCGGATGACTTCCACTATCAACTTGGTCGACCTAAAAAACCGAATGGTCTATGTACACACCGAGATAGCATTCTTTTACCAAGTCTTCCACCTGCTCCCGCAGGTCTCTCGCGCCCGTCCGTTGCATGTCCTCTGGAGTTGTGGTGTATGCAATAAGCCTTTTGGTTCCTCTTGTCCGGGGAAAATCTTCTTTGGTCGGGTTCTACTAAGAGGCCTTTCCCTTGGATCTCCACGACAATTTATCCCAGTGGTTTATTTAGAGGAATGTATGCATTTTCCCCGACCACATGGTTTACTTGGGTCGGCGCCCTTCTCTATTGGTTGTCACGGTGCAGTGGTTTGAACTCCTTGTGCTTCGGGGGTGGTTTTCTGGGTTCTCTTTCTATACGGCGGGGGGCGCCCTCCCTTGTGGTTCTTTCTCTGATGGTGTTCCCTTATCGGGATATTTTCTCCTCGTTCTTCAATAAAACGAATTTTCGGGTCACCTCCAGGGCAGTGGCGTAGTCCGGGGTGTCTTGGATCCTTAAATGGGTCCATAGTCTTCCGACCCTCAAGGCTCCTTTCAAGCTTTCCAGGGCCTCGGGGGATTCATACCCTCCGACTTCGAGTACCATATTATGGTACCTTTCAATAAATATCTTCAGAGGCTCATCGTCTCATTGCTTCATAAGTCTTAGTTCTCCAATTGTTTTTTTAGGGGTGCAGGCTCCTTTGAAGTGCCGGATAAACGACTTCTTAAGTTGGGAGAAGCTCTGAATGCTCCCCGGGGCCAGACTTCTATACCATAGGATGGCGGGCCCACCTAAAGTTAAGGGAAATACTTTGCATATGGCGTCGCCCGTTACTCCCTGTACTTCCATCAGGAGGACAAAGTTTTCGATGTGGGATTTTGGGTCGGAGTGGCCTTTGTATGGTGCCATGGTCGGCATGTTAAATCGCTTCGGGAACTGTGCTGACCTTATCTCTTCCGTAAGGGGAGACCCATCTTCTTCGCCTCGGGTGTCTCCCGCGCCGGTCTTGAGGCCTTCTCCCCATCTGGTCATCTCTTTTCTCAACCAAGACTTTATTTCACGGGTTGTGCCCCCGTGTCGCCTTCTGTGTCCTTCTGTTCGCCTGTCGTTCAGGGCGTGGCGTTCTTTAAGCCCGGGGGTCTCCTGTACGTCTTCGTTGTACTTTCTATCTTCCCTCTCGGAGCTGTAAAATCTGTCGGAGGAGGGGTCGGGTGATTGTTCCTCCTCTTCTTCTTCCCATGTGTCTTCTGATCGTGGCTCTCTTCCTACCACTTCAGATCTTATCCCATAGGGGCCTCTCTTTCTGGGTCCCTCGTTTTCGCTTACATCTACTACTCTTTTCCTCTTTCCCTCTCTTTCCTCCTCTGTCCGGTCCCGGTTTCAGTTTTCTCGTTGTTTGCTCCTTCCATTCTTTCTAGTCGATCCATCATAGACCTCATGCTATCTTCCATTTTTTTCATCCAGTCTATTGCCGGACCTCCTGGTTGGTGATTTCCGTCTTCCGCCATTTGTCTTATCACGTGAACTGCTTTTTGTTGAAGTTCCCCACAGACGGCGCCAACTGTTGACGGTGGATTTTGGTCTCAGGGTAATACGGGAATATCACCTCTGAGGGAACCCTCCTTCAACTGTGAATTTGTTTGGTTACGCGGGAAACCAAAAGCAAACTTAGCGGAAAACAAGAAAATACGCCAATCAGACAAGGTGATTTAACGTGGTTCGGTGGACTTTGAGATCCGACCTACGTCCACGGACAAGAACAGGGTGGTACTCTTTTTATTACTCAAATACACCTCTCAGGCATCTCCTTTGTTCTTACAAATCGGAACTTTATGACTCTAATCTCTCGCTTTTGTGATGATTTTCAGATGCCCCTTTTACACATGCTCTGCCCTCCTATTTATAATAATACAGAAATCCGATTCCTATAAGAAATCCTATTTGTACTCAGTCTTCTCTTCTTTCATGGTTTCCTGATCCGATAATGCCTCCTTCTTCCGTATTCCCTTTCGGACTCTGACTCCTTCTCCTTGCGAGAGCAAGATATCTTTCTTATCTTATCCATAAGAATGGAGTGCTGTTGTCTTGAACACGGCTCGTTGTCTGGTCGGTCTTTATGAGGTCGGTCATGTTAATTTGTTATGCTGAGAATGTTTCTGCCGACCTTATAGTGATCGGTCACCCGAACCAAAGTGGTCGGCCTTCATATGATGTCCACCAGGGAAAGAATTTACCCTTTTGTCCTTGTCGTGCTGTCTTAAATACTGTAGTGCTTGAAAACACCATCAACAATTTTATATTATTATTCTTTTTTCCATTTCCTCTGTATATGTGTTTATTTATTTTGAATGTGAATTATTGAAATTTTTTTTATCAAATTATTGATTTTTTAAAAAAAAAACAACAACAAACAAAACTAGACACAGCCTGACTCGCAACCCGCACATGTTCTGCGGGTCGGATTGGAAAGTTTCAATCCATGATGTTTGTGGGTTAGATCACAACTCGAGCTATGTACACTTCAATTAAAAATCGTAAATTTTTTTTTTTTTAATTTAAGGGGATTATTTTTTGGAAAGTTACTATTCATATAGTTATGCATGAGTGGAGATGACAATTCCACCCGTAAACCCATCAATTTATTGGTACCCGTCCGATATGGGTAGGATTTGATATGTCTTTTAGTGGGTAATGAGTGGGTTTTGTTTTACAAATCAAAACCCGCTGTGGATAGTGAGTGAGTTTGGTAAATGGACAAACTACTCTTTTATGTCATTTAAATTATTTTTTGTAATATTTATTTAGGAGTAAAATAATTAATTTGAGAAAACTTAATTTATACCAACTAGAATAGCCGTTAAAATCTAATTCAAATTCATTATTATTCTCTATTATAAACATAATTATGTATAAGTTTAAAACATATTATTTGAGTTTTGTAATGAATGTGATTACAGATAACTAATATTTGACTGTGTGCATGTGCCGTGTTAGACAATTTATTTTTAATTTTTTGAATTGGGTATTTAGTAGAATTTGAAAGATGCATTTTTATGAAAGATAGATTTTAGTAGAATTTGTTTAATTTGGGGTTTGAATTGGTTATTTTAACAACATAAAATAATTTTCATGTTGATTATTGATTTTAAGTTCATTTGTATTTAAAAATCTATGTTTGAATTTATAACTTAATAATTAAGTTCGATTAATTATATTTTATTTATTTAAGTATTGAAATTAAAGAACCCGTTAAAAGTCCGTCGGCTATCAATATAGGTTTGTTATTTTTTATTTTTTTAAATGCGGATGAATTTGATAACAATAAATAAAACCCATAATAAATAATGAATGGATTTAATTTTTTATCTTATGAACATAAATGAATTTTTTTTTTGATAATCGGGGTATCCGGGCCAGCTTACGCGCACCTCGACTAATCACATGGATCTGTGCCCCATGTCCTCAAAAGTTTCCTAACACATATCATGATAAGTCGCTGACTTTTTACATCAGAAGACATGACCCTAAGGAATACATATAATGTGATTCGAACTTTGAATCTAAGAGAGAGCAAACTACTCAAGCCCAAAACCTTTACCACTGTAAATGAATTTGACATAAATGAATTTGATACATGCAAATTCGTATCAAAATCCACGTACCGCTATCCCAATACATAAGTCATGAATGAGGGAAATAATAAAAGAAAGGGGACAGAATTTGAATTGAATTAAATTGAAAAAAGATATATCAGTTAACAAATCAAACCAGCTGCCAGCTGGACCCCAACCAAACAGTGATTGGAATTTATTGATGAAAGGGACAAAGCAAGAAGATACATTTTAATTGGTTCCAAAAAGCTGAAGCCCATTGGGCATTGGGTAATTCCTCCAATTAGGGGTGAGCATCGGTTCCGGGTCTACCCGGAATCGGTTGGAACCGGACCGAAAATTCGGATTTGGAACAGGAACCGGTTATAACGGTCCGGTTCCGGTTCCAAAAATAAGGAACCGGTTGTAACCGGTCCGGTTCCAAAATAATCGGAACCGGAACCGGACCATAGAACCGGAACCGGAACCGTATTTTCAGAACCGTATTTTCAGAAATTGGTGCATTGAAAAATCTCTTCTAATAATCACAGTTATCAACCAGTCTTATCCTATTTCTATTGAAATGAAATTGTTTTCATTTGATGTACTGCATTGTGTTTTGTGGAAAGATTTTTTCTTTGTCTTGGGATTATAAATTGAGCAAGCATTATCATCATCAGTTACATCACTTCACCTTCCACTTCAATAATTTTGTAATGCAAATTGCAAAAATACTACCATTATATTTATAGTTACTTCATTGATGTTTAAAAGAAACAACTGCTGCCTGTAAAACCAACATCATCATCATAGCAGGAACTTTTTGTGAGGGTGGAATATTTTTCAAATTGATTTGAAATTTTTTTCTCTGGGGAGGGATCCAGGTTGTAACCTGTTTTGTAAACCTGTTTTGACAGATAATTTTGTAAACCTGTTTTGACAGATTCATAATGTGTCAATACTCAATAGGGTAATTCGGAACCGGACCGGAACCGGATTGGAACCGAATAATAGGGTACCCTGTTTAATTGGGTAGGTTCCGGTTCCACTTAGTGCGGAACCGAATTTTTCCGGGTAGGTTCCGGTTCTATGCGGAACCGGAACCGAAATCGATTTTGCTCACCCCTACCTCCAATCATCTTTTTACATTTTGATTTTCAATGTTCTCTGGATAAAACTTACCCTTATTTTTATTTTTTTAAATGCGGATGAATTTGATAACAATAAATAAAACCCATAATAAATAATGAATGGATTTAATTTTTTATCTTATGAACATAAATGAATTTTTTTTTGATAATCGGGGTATCCGGGCCAGCTTACGCGCACCTCGACTAATCACATGGATCTGTGCCCCATGTCCTCAAAAGTTTCCTAACACATATCATGATAAGTCGCTGACTTTTTACATCAGAAGACATGACCCTAAGGAATACATATAATGTGATTCGAACTTTGAATCTAAGAGAGAGCAAACTACTCAAGCCCAAAACCTTTACCACTGTAAATGAATTTGACATAAATGAATTTGATACATGCAAATTCGTATCAAAATCACGTACCGCTATCCCAATACATAAGTCATGAATGAGGGAAATAATAAAAGAAAGGGGACAGAATTTGAATTGAATTAAATTGAAAAAAGATATATCAGTTAACAAATCAAACCAGCTGCCAGCTGGACCCCAACCAAACAGTGATTGGAATTTATTGATGAAAGGGACAAAGCAAGAAGATACATTTTAATTGGTTCCAAAAAGCTGAAGCCCATGGGCATTGGGTAATTCTCCAATTAGGGGTGAGCATCGGTTCCGGGTCTACCCGGAATCGGTTGGAACCGGACCGAAAATTCGGATTTGGAACAGGAACCGGTTATAACCGTCCGGTTCCGGTTCCAAAAATAAGGAACCGGTTGTAACCGGTCCGGTTCCAAAATAATCGGAACCGGAACCGGACCATAGAACCGGAACCGGAACCGTATTTTCAGAACCGTATTTTCAGAAATTGGTGCATTGAAAAATCTCTTCTAATAATCACAGTTATCAACCAGTCTTATCCTATTTCTATTGAAATGAAATTGTTTTCATTTGATGTACTGCATTGTGTTTTGTGGAAAGATTTTTTCTTTGTCTTGGGATTTATAAATTGAGCAAGCATTATCATCATCAGTTACATCACTTCACCTTCCACTTCAATAATTTTGTAATGCAAATTGCAAAAATACTACCATTATATTTATAGTTACTTCATTGATGTTTAAAAGAAACAACTGCTGCCTGTAAAACCAACATCATCATCATAGCAGGAACTTTTTGTGAGGGTGGAATATTTTTCAAATTGATTTGAAATTTTTTTCTCTGGGGAGGGATCCAGGTTGTAACCTGTTTTGTAAACCTGTTTTGACAGATAATTTTGTAAACCTGTTTTGACAGATTCATAATGTGTCAATACTCAATAGGGTAATTCGGAACCGGACCGGAACCGGATTGGAACCGAATAATAGGGTACCCTGTTTAATTGGGTAGGTTCCGGTTCCACTTAGTGCGGAACCGAATTTTTCCGGGTAGGTTCCGGTTCTATGCGGAACCGGAACCGAAATCGATTTTGCTCACCCCTACCTCCAATCATCTTTTTACATTTTGATTTTCAATGTTCTCTGGATAAAACTTACCCTTATTTATTTATTTTTTTTATTTCTACTGCTGTATTTATTTTATTGCATTGCGGGTTGACTTTCTCCATTTGTTTTGTACTACTTATTATATTACACACAATCTGATTTTGTGGGTACTGCAGTGGTGACTGAGTACTGACTCAGTGACTTGTCTGTCATTTTTTACCTGGATCCATCTATAATATTTTAAGGATATTTGATATTTTTAGATAAAATATATAATTTTTATCATTAAACATGTAAATTTTGTCAATAAATATGAAAATTTTCAAAACATAAAATTAATTATATGTTTATTGATAAAATTTAAATATTTAATGATTTAAATTATATTTTCAATGCTCAAAGTTACATGTTTGTACTCAAAGGTATTTAATACCATTGGGTACAATACTAGTGGCCTTTTTACATGGGTTGAAATTTTGTTTCCAATTATGTAATATTTAAGACGATAAAAGTAGGGATGAACAATAGTTTCCGATATATTCAAAATCATTTTAAATTGAATCAAAAGTTTGATTTTAAAATTGAAACCAGTTATTTTAAGGTAGATTCTGATTTATAATAATTAGGAATCGATTTTTTTTTTTTTTTTTTTTTTTTTGAGATAGATTATGATTTTTGAATGTTTGGAATCCAAACCAGATTAGGGAACCGAATTTATAGAATTGAAAAAATAATATTGAATGAAATAAAACAAACAAAAAGAAAAAGAAATACCCGAATTCCAGCAAAACAGCCCAACATAGATGCTTGTTTGTACACACAATAATAAATTAGCATTGCATGTAACTACCCAACAGTAAACACTTCACAACAACGTTAATGAAACCAACAGTTACATAAATTAAAATAAAATTTGAATGGAGGCAATCTCTCTAATTATAATTATTTGATTCGATCATAATTTATGTCAAGACAAGAGAGGAGATTTGAGTATGAAAATTGAAGTTTTGAAGGGTGACTGTTTATTGGAATGTGGGTGCTTCTTTTGGCCCTGCTGGAATATGTTTGTTTGTTGGAATTTTGGTGTTCGATAAACAAAATACTCTATTTAATTGGGTAGGTTTCGATTCCAATTTGTTAGGAATCGATTTTTATTTTTTTCCTGAATAGATTACTGTTTCAAGTAGAACCGAAATTGAAACCGGCTTTACTAACCGCTAGATAAAAATTAAATAAAAATTGTAATGTAAGTGGTAAAACGCTATTGGATTGTTGTGATGACCCGGTCCAAGTAATAGTATAATTCCAAAATCTTATCTTAAAAGGCCCCAACTAATTGAAGGGATTGACACACTAATTTTTTTCCTTTAATGTTTTAATTGATTTCGATGGTATAAAATTAATGTGTTAATCCATAACACTGATCGGTGGTAATGACACGAATAGAGCGTTTAGAAGGAATTTAATTTTCATTCATGCAATTTTTTTTTAAATAATAAAATAAAGAGTAATACAAAGTTTGTATATATAACACATCTCATGTGTCATTTAATAATTTAAAATATGATTAAATATACAAACTTTATATCTAAATTTTGTTAGCATGCAATTAAAAATTGTAAAATGAATAGCAGACTGAATTGCATAACTTAGAGGCTTGAGCTGGGCCAAGATTTCAAGTCCAACTCGAGTCATACAACTCTTTCACATTCAACACTTTCCAGTTAGAACTTGAAAGAGGTGTATGATTTCATCCATTTTCTAAATTCTAATCATGTAATTTGAAAAAGAAGGTACAAAAAAGATAGAATATTATTGAATGATAAAGCGATGTCATGTCACATAAAGCATAAAATTGATAATGTAGAAAAGTGTTAAGATCAAGCAGGTCAAGACTCGCTAGGGAGAACATTAAAGAAATGATAAACCTCATCTTCATCGATGACGCCGACCTCCGTTGAGCAAACAGAGCAGCAGACTGACTTGAATGTTTCACAAACTGCAGGATCTGCATCACTCTCAGTTGGTTCCCTTCTTCTTTTGCCTCGATTTGGCTTTGGAGTGATTTGCCGTGCTTGGCCACTTCCAATTTTACAGTTAACAACAAAAATTGCCCGGTATTGAGTCACATATTTTTCATGCCTAACAAGATTCAAATCAGGATTGTTACAAAATTAATACCAATATGCATCTTCAATCAATAGAGAAAGTAAATAGTGAGGGATTAAAAAGTATAAGGTAGGTGCATCAGAATAGCATCATTTAGCGAGTGGAGTAAATCCATAAACAATCGGCAAGAAAAACAAGAGAAAGATTGCACTGACAAACAAATATGTTGACCAGGGAAGGCTGAGTAGCTTCAATTTTTTTTTTAGCATCAGCCCATTCGCAGGCTGAGAACAATATATGCAAACAGGAAGACAACCTAGAGCAAGATTCTTCTGAAAAACAAATTCAGTCAAAAGTTTTCAAATTTTATTGATAAATTCCTGATATAAGTACGGATACAGGCAAGACACTACTTTGTTACTGAATAGAAAAGATCAACCATGAAAATGCTAATCTTTGCTAGGATATTATTTGGTGTCGTCATTTCTGTGTGTGTATTGGTTGCCTCAGTGTTTTCAGCTTCAACTCAAATCCAACCTGAGGATCATAAATTAATTCAATATACAGTCACCACGAGAAACAAGAAAAAGATTCTGCTAAAAAGAGACTCATTGAAACGAACTCTTCAATTTTTATTGAAGAGTTCCTCAAGCAAGAATGTGTACATAACTTTGTTGTTGAAAAGAAAATGAGGACTACTTTAAGCTTGCTTAACCACATCTAACAATTCAGAATGCTAATCTTTTGCCAGGATATTATTTTAATATACACCAGCGGAAGCTGATACTTGAAAAACACTTGTTTCTGACTTTGTGTCAAACTCAAAACCATCCCAAGAGGTTAGCCTTCCAGTAAAACATTGTAATTATTTGTAACACGTCATCCCAAGAAAGGGGATGCTTTTTGGATACAAAAATAGTCAAAGTTACCAATGAAGTTACTAAGGGGATACACGTCATCTTCATTTATTACACTACATTTCTCACAATGCTAAATGCATCACAAACTTGTCCACTTGGCAGTTGCACCATTCTCCTCCTCTCGCTAAGTACCCATCATCGAGTTGAATAATTCATCATCATCACCATTCTCCATGGACTAGTCTCTTATTAAACAATGGATATTATGTTTGGTGACTTTGGTTTTTAGATAAAAATTCATCCTCAACCGTTGAAGAACCCTTTTACTTTCCAACCATAGTTAGAATGGCATTCGTGATATAACAAAATTTATGGAAATTGCAAACCAATTCATGCAAATGAATTTTCTCATTCAGCATTGGATAGCTCCTTATAAAATAATAGAGGCTTACCAGGCATTTCTTCATCATATTTTGATACTCCAATCAAGGAACAGTTGTGGAATAATATCTATCAAGTCAATAGCCAAGCCCAAGCAACATATTTGCTCGATTCACAACAAAGGAATACACAAAATCACTAAAATCAAATCAACTAACTATGACCATTTCCCTAATTCTAATCAACTATAAAATCACTACCATTATATGAGCATAGAGATGGACTGCACATACCTTTGGCATTCGAGGCAAAGAGTGGTGAAACAAGCAGGGCAGCTAAGCACAGCATCTGATGTACGGCCTTTTCTTTGCATTTGAACCCATGATTCATCTTTATCATCAAGATTTGAATCATAAAACTCTGGTTTAATGGAGTAATCTATTTCTTCATCATCATCGGAAACTGAAACATGAAACAATTACTAATTACAATTAGATAATGACTTCATATACACGTAAGTAATTTAATTGCATAAAAAATATTAAAAAATTACCAGTTTGCTGCGAATTAGTTGGAGAGTAGAGAATCTCCCGCTCCTTTTTACCATCTTCTGCCATATCTGAAACTGACTCTCCACAACTCGGCTCCTTCCAACAAAAAGGAGGAATTAGATTAATTTACATTTAAGCCCTTGTTGTTAATCTAAAATTCAATATAACAATGATTTAGAAAAATCAATCAACGAACACCTCCCCACCGCTAAAACCCTAATTTCTAAAGTATCAATAAGTCGGTTGACCAATGATTATTAGGAAGTCTTAATTTTTTCGTAATAGTTTGTACATCAAAGCACAAGGCCCATCTTTTAACTAATTAATATATATATATATATATATATATATATATTAATTACCATGCCATCCAAACCATATATCAAAGCCCAAGTCCAAGCCCAACGAATCAACAATCAACAATCTATAGCAGAAATTTCGCCCCTACCCTTTGTGTTGTAGTTCTTTGAACGTCTGCCACAAGAATTCAACAATCTATAAGTTGAATTTCTGCACTGGAAAACGACCCCTGACGAATCTACTTGATATCTTTTTGTATTTCGTTTTTCCAAAGATAAGATGTAATATGAACGTTTTTCATTCAAGTTTTATATCTGCAAAACATACTGTTCTATATATATAGTGACAGTTGGGAACAGTTGATGATGATATGGTGTGACTCATTCTCAGTTTGATTGAAGGGTTGTATCCTTCTTATTTGAACTGGAAAATCAAATCCAAAATAATAAAAAAGAAAATGTTTTTTAGGGAGGCTAATTACTCACAAGAGCCCAAGAGCCCCAAGGCCCATCTTTTGACTAATTAATATATATTAAATATATATTAATTACCATGCCAACCATACATCCAAATCATACATCCAAGCCCAAGCCCAAGCCTTATAACTCCAATTTAATATAAGTGTGCAAAGTCCACTTATAAACTTTATATATTCCTTTACATTTCCAATGTGGGATTACTATCACTATTTGATATACAAACTCTTACAATACCCTACATTTGTATAGCAAATAGTGGTGATACTGTACATAACATGATCTGGAGAAAACTTAAATTGATATGCATCAGGAGATGTGTCTTTTGAACTTGAACTTCCTTAGTAAATACTTATTGGATTTACCGATGAGTCAGTGTGTATATGAGACATTGAACTGTTCATCATATTTTGTAAATCTAGGCAATAAGTATCACACATATTCAATTTCGACATCTTTCGATTCATACGGTTGTATTCATTTTGGTCCTGAACAATCCTGGATTCATAGGAGCTTTAGAGAATTTAGCCATTTAATTCTCATAAATGCGACCCCACATTACTCCTATATAGGTGACACAAAATTTATAAGTATCGTATAATACTAATTTGTCATTAAGAATGATCAATCATTCATCCTTATCGTCATAAACAACATAACTTCTCTTATCATAGGAATGAGCAGCTTATTATGTTCTATTACTTGAGTTTCACCCAACTAGTTTTCCACATTAAACCTAGACTTTGATTTACCAAATTGCTAGGTTGGGTTTCCGCTAAGTTACTTCTCATTGTGCTGGCTTTAAGCCAATTCCACTCGATAAATATAACACTTGCTCCTTTGGTATACCATTTGTTAATTGATCTGCAATATTCTCCTTTGATTTTACAAAATCAATGGAAATAATGCCAGTCGAGAGCATATGTTTTATAGTGTTATGTCTTCGTCTTATGTGCCTTGACTTCCCATTATACATATGGCTTTTTGCTCTCCCGATAGCAGCCATGCAGTCACAGTGCACACATATGGCCGTCACAGGTTGAGGCCACATTGGAATATATTCTAAGAAATTCTTTAGCCATTCCGCTTCTTCAGCAGCTTTATCTAATGTTATGAATTCTGATTCCATTGTTGAACGTGCTATACATGTTTGTTTTTGTGATTTCCATGATACTGCAGCTCCACCAAGTGTAAACACATATCCACTTGTTACTTTCTTTGTATCATTCGAAAACAAATTGGCATCACTATATCCTTCCAAAACTGGTGGATATTTCGTATAATGCAATCCATACTTCATCGAGTATTTTAAGTATCTCAATACTCTAACTAAAACATCCCAATGATCCTTTGATGGATTACTAGTATATCTTGCCAATCTATTTATAGAATAGACAATATCCGGTGTAGTACAATTTGTGATGTATTGTAGCGTCCCAATTATATGAGAATATTATAGTTGTGACACACTGTCCCAAATATTTTTCTTTAATGTACTCTTAGGATCAAAATGAGTTTTAGATGGACTACTATCAAAATGTCCAAATTTCTGAAGAATCGCTTCCACGTAGTGTGATTGGCTTAGAATATAACCATCACTACTTCTTTAAATTCGAATTCGTAAGATAACATCAGTTTTTCCCATGTCTTTCATATCAAATGTCGAATTCAATATTTTCTTCGTGGAGTTTATGACACTTAAATTCGGTCCCATGATGAGCATATCATCAACATATAAACATACAATGACAAATGAATCATTATTCATTTTCTTGATGTAAACACATTTATCACATTCATTGATCCGAAATCCATATGATAACATTGTATGATCGAATTTCTCATGCCATTGTTTGGGCGCTTGTTTAAGTCCATAAAGTAACTTCACAAGTTTACACACTTTTTTCTCTTGTCATTTTGCTACAAACCCTTCAAGTTGTTTCATATAAATTTCTTCATCCAACTCACCATTTAAGAATGCAGTTTTTACATCAATTTGATGTATTTCCAAATTATAAATTACTGCAATCGCTATTAACATCCTTATAGATGTTATTCTGGTTACTGGTGAGTATGTGTCAAAGAAATCAAGTCATTGTTTTTGACGGTATCCTTTAACTACCAAACGAGCTTTGTATTTATAAATTTTGATTACTTGAATTGTAAGTTTCTGTCTTTGGATAAAATTATATTTTGATAAGAGTATTATTTTTAATCCTATTTTAAGATTGAAGTTTGACAAGGTATAGCACAATAAAAAAATATGGTATTTGAGAAAAAATGTAAAGAGGAGATATGGTTATTAAAGATTAAAATTTCATTTTGCCGTATGGTTCATAATACTCTAATTTGGAGTGTTTTCATAATTTTGATGTTATAATTTTATTATTAATATTATCTTACTATTTTTTTTAAAACATTGAAAACCCAATTGCCCGGGATTAAACGGAGCAAGTAAAATCCCGATTGTCCAAACTTTTACAAGAAATGGTCATATGGATTGTAAACCAGGACCAAACAATTAAGTCCTAAGCCAATTTGCCACAAAGTCACATCACTTGGAGACTTATCTTACATTACTTTCTAATACATTACAACCAAATACAATAATGTTATTAAATCATCATTTTATCATAACATGCTCCCAAACATAATAAAATAAATTACTTTACTTTCTATTCTATTACTTCTCCTTGCACCTCATCCAAATAAAGGACAAATGTCTGATTAATTATAAAAAAAATTATTATTATTAATTATAATTTTTTAAAAAAATTATAAAAATTAAAATTTTTAGTGCTTCCTTTCATCAAAATATTAGGAAAGCATAATCAATTATTTTTTTTTATCATTAAACAAAATTACATTTTTTTTTTCAATAATCGATATTATAATTTTATAAGAAGAAAAAGAAAAAGAAAAAGAAATCATAAAAAAGATCACATTGATTGTCTTACGTTCCATTTGTTGTGGCCACGAATCGACGAGCTGGCTGTGCTCTTGGAATCACAAAACTGATAACAGTTTTGAATTTTGAAAGAAGCTCCAGTTAAATCTCCGTCACTTCAAAATGGATATCGTCCTCTCCAATTCCAAACTGTTGTTCAGACAACCACTTCCTACCGTTCGTACAGTTACTGGGACCCACAAACTAACAAAATCATCATCAAACAACAATCAACAACTACTGTTCGTGTCTCGAACAAGAGAAATGCTCTCGCTGAAGCCACGTACGGTTCCTAATCCTAAGTTGGCGATACGCTGCGGCGCTAGCAGTGGCATAACGGAGATTAATCAAAATGAGTTCCCAAACACGGTCTTGAAATCTGAGCGTCCGGTTCTTGTCGAGTTCGTGGCTAATTGGTGCGGTCCCTGCCGCTTAATTGCTCCCGCCATCGAATCGCTCTCTCAGGTTCTTTTCTTTATCCATCGTTGATAAATTTTTTATTTTGTATTTAGTTATTAGTATATCTTTTTGAATTGTTGACTCTTAACTGAGTTTGGATTGGTTGGCTCAGATTTATTCATCATTCATTAAGGGTTTGAGAATTTTTTAAGTCTGTTTGTTAAAATTTATTTATTTGTTATGAAGGGTTTGCTTAATTCTTGTGCATTAATGAAATTGGCGTTAAGGCTCCATTTAGTATTGCATTTTTATTAAACAATATCAACTTTTCTTTCATTTAGCAAGAAAGTCCATTTCACGGCGAACAGAGAGCAGTGGCGGAGACAGTATTAAATTCTTAGGGTGGCTAAATTTTATTAACAAACGAAACCATCACTGGAATCAAACGAAATGCAACAGTAAAGAAAATGCCAGCCTTTAATTAGCAAAATATTAACTTTACTGAATTTATATTAAATCCAAAAAGTTCCAATAAATTAGGGAGACATAATTAACTTTTCATAGTCACACCTCAATATATCTACTATACAAAAGAGAAAAAAACAAAAAGATATACAAGAATCCTAGGCAAATACTATTTCTATATAAGTTGTGCCCTACGATTCTTCACAGCGTAAAAATCATTATTACATTCATTTTTGCTTTATTTTCTACCTTTTATGTTAAAATGTTCCTAGTTAAATCTGTTGGGGTTTTGGGCATTGGGCGCAGCGGAAGCCCGGGTCCGGGCGATATCATATTTTAAAACTTTTTCAAAATACCGAATAAATTATTCAATATCTAATATGAATAATTTATTCATATATTACCTAAACCAATTTATTTAATATCATATATTAACATAAATATAGTTGAAAACTCGCGAAACTTTTACGAAAACTATTTTTCCGCAAAATTGCCTAAAACACGTTTTTGAGCGAACCGACTACCCGACACTTATGGAAACTGCTCAGGTCAGATCCAATAGTGTCGAGGCAGTTCATGGGCTGCCCAAACAGTGACAGAATCACTGTTTTCACAGCCGTCACCCGGTTGGCCCAAAATCCACCCGATAACGCTGTTTTTGGCCGTTTTCGCTTATTTCAAGTCGGAAACACTTTCCGGCAATTGTGCCAACTCCCAAAATTCATCCAAAACATTCAAAAGACCACAATTTCATCCCCAAAACAGAAACATTTCCAGGTCTAAGCAGTAAACGAAATTGGCCCAAAAATCATACTTTAATCCAAATTCACAAAGATTAATCTAATTAATCCAACATCAATTGAGTCCCACCATATATGAACAACTCTAGAACAATTCTAGGCTATCAAAGAGTGGATTAATAACTCTAGAATGGCAACAAATTTTTCAAACAACAATTGATTAAATTGGATAAAGATTACACTAATTTCATCCAATTTCAACTTCACACATGCATCAACTTCCTTCTCCAACAACCACAAACAAAAACCCCAAATTTCATAAAGAAAAGAAAACCCTAGAATCATACTAAGTCATCAAGAAAAACAAGAGACAAGTTCTCAAGCTTAGATAGGTGTAGAATTACCTTAATTCCATATTTCCTCAAAGCTTTTTTCTTTGATTTTTATCCATTTTCTTCTTGTTTCTTCAAACCAAAAATTTTGGGGTTTTTGCTTTATGAAAATTGGGCAATTTTACCTTTTTGAAATTTATCAAATAAAATTCAATTTACTTTACAACATCCAATCAAAATTGGACACAAATAAAGTTTGTTTAATTTCATGCCATATGTTACCAATCATAAATCACCATGTATCATATGCATAATGAAAAAATGGATAAGGTTTGAAAATTTAATTATTTAATTATTTAACATTTAAATAACTAGATAATTAAATAATAATATATATGTATTTTTATTTACATTAAATAATAAATACATAAATTTATGGCATGTGTCAAAATCTCATTTGACGAATAATTAATGTGTATCTAATCGAATTATGTATCAATACAAATACACAATAATTATTAGCGGACAAAATTCCCTAATTGCATGTGTTGTCGTTTAACGATTAAACGATCCGAATTAACTCATTTAATCCGGTGAAGTATTATGAATAATTCGTATTATTCATATCGAGTTGCCCAAGTGCTCAACGAGTACACTTCATATTGTGAGACTCTCTAAGTTTAGGTTTATCCGTCACGAAATCCAATTTCGTGTCCATAATTCACCAACTCATGGATTATGACGACCACAGATAATCTCGCTAAACTATGCAAGTCGAGGTCATATCATACGTATAATCCCTCCGTCACAGGCTATCCGTATAATACCTGGGGTAAAGATGAAAACGTCAAACCCGTTCGGTATAATACAGTCGACTTTTAATTTATGATCTCTAAATAACATTCGGAACTAGTTTCCGACGTTATACCACGGCCATGAATTTACTAGATCATAAACACGTAAGGATGCCTATGCCCTGTACACAGGACTGACAGATCCTATCTTGATACGCACTGGATATCATGAGCATCAGTCCACACCCAACGAACAGGCGGAGGTCTGATCATGAATAGATCGTTGACGTAACTGCCATCAAAGTGTGGAGGATAACTCATATATCCCACTGTGGTATCTCAAGTCGAAGGACCACTATGCTCGCTCAACTCGAGAAGGTTCCTATTGACGTTGGTGTACCATCTATTAGGAAACCTTCAGTGAGTCATTCAGTGTCTTATCAAATAAACACCTACATGTCTATACGAGTCTCCCGAGACTCATGGTTCACTGGGATAAATCATCGGACCAAGTCACGATATACAACATGTACTGGTCTCAGCGGATTTTACTAACCGACCCGTGTTAGCAAATCTTGACCATGAACTTTATTTAAGGATATACAACTAATATCGCGCTTCCCAATGTCAATTACAAACTACGTTGTAACTGCGCACTATACTGCAAATCCTAGGGTCTTTGTCTAATATACACGTATCACTGAACCAGATTCAGTTTCGATCTAATCGTAATCAGATATCTAATCGTGATTAGATCGAATAAGTGTATAAAAGACAAGGGTGATACCATTAATTTAAGTAATATTATGGAAAATATAATTGCTCGTATTTATGAATCGGACATAAATACGATCCGGATTGGCACTCCGAGCACCAACCCCAACAAAATCTTCTTAGGAAATTCAAACATTATGATCAACATTTAGTATCTATTGTCTTTCCATTTCAAGCCTATCAAATTATGTAAGGACAAAGCTGTGTCAATTTGGAATTGGTACACAAGGGTGGTCCTTGCCATTGGATAGGAATCGTTATGCCAGTTTGAATGCGTGAGATACGGTGAACAGTCGCGGAGTGAGTAAATTAGTGTATACTGTTCATATCTAAGATCAGTTGAAGGCATTTACAGATGGAAACTCACCTATGCTTCTTCTTGTTGTGGGAGTAATTGCATTTGATTCCTGTATTGTTTAGTTGAAATTGGAGATAAACTGGAATGCATTGTGGAAAACATGTGATGATCTACCTAATATAAAAATATTACAAGCAAACATGTACAGTGCTCTTTCAACACAATCAGAGTTCCTATTTCAATATTATTTTGATATGGCTTTGTAGTTGCAGTCTTGTCTTTATCTCTGAAAGCAGTCAGCATTATTGACAATTTCAAAAATGAATTTATTTTCGTATTGTCTTTTTTTGTCATTGATCGGAGCAATGGGTTGCTGCTTGGTTCATCCCTCTTTGTCTGTACTCTGTTGTATTTACAGTTATTTTTATTATCTATCCATCAGAAATTTGATGTAAGCTATGACTTTTTGTAATTGTTAACTAAATTTTTCCGAGGTAAGGTCCAAGTAACTTTTTGTAGTGATGAAATACTTTATTTCGCTAATGGCATCAATGGAATTTGCAATATCTCATACATACTCCAGTTTGTAACATGTCAGGACTAGTTTAGTTTTATGCACCATACTAATTTTCTGAAATGGAGTCTTTTCATTGTATCAGGAATACGGAGATAGATTGACGGTCGTAAAGATTGATCATGATGCAAACCCACAACTAATAGAGGAATACAAAGTTTACGGGTTACCGACATTGATTCTCTTCATGAATGGACAGGAAGTTCCAGAAAGCAGGAGGGAAGGTGCAATTACAAAAGTGAAGCTTAAAGAGTATATTGATTCACTCTTAGATTCAATCTCAGTTTCTTAACCCTCTTTGATCATTCTCAGCAAATTATGCTCATTCCATGAGATTTTGACATCTTTTGCAAACACCATCATATATGGATAACTATTTACCTTTTCATAATGTAATCTTGTCATATCATTTGTGTGGTCGGTGTATGTATTCAAATGTATAATATTGATCCATGTAACAATAAAATCATACATAATTTTCAGATATTCCAAAGGTGGTATTTGCCTTTTCATTTTAGGCCTTTATTTTTCTGGCAACAGAGGCATCATATTCTCTGGGAATTCATATTCTTTTTACATAACTCAAAATTCACAAACATAAATTTTTGATATTCCAAGGGTGGTGATTGCTTTTTCATTTTATTTCTTTATAATTTTTTGATATTCCAAGGGCGGCGATTGCTTTTTCAATTTATTTCTTTATTTTTCTTGCAACAGAGATATAGGATTCTCTGGGAATTTAGGTTCTTTTTACAGAACTCAAAATTCTCTTTAAAGTTTTAAAATCACAGAAGAACTCTTGTTGGACAAGTGTTAACATGTTTTCAATTAATGTGGTGTTGAAGCCAGCAAATGATATGGGCTGGCAAACATCAAGCACCGAAAGCTTGATGTGAAATGCAAGCTAGGTGCAAGCTTGCTAACACAGCTTGCTCAAACCGCGTGGCACTGTTCACGCGGTTTGAGCACTATATATGGAACCCAAAATCACCATTATTTGTATCCCAAGATCCAGAGAGTAAACACAGAGAGTTGAGAGTGTATTTTGAGAGTTTTTTTGTAAAGCTTGTTTTAGTAAGCTTTGTAATTCTTTTGTTAGTAATATAAAAGAAGAGTTTTCTCTCCAATTACCTCTATTTGTGTGTGTTTAATCACAACAAGTGGTATCAGTAGCTAAGGTTACTCGGAGGGATCCCGAAACTCAGTAACAGAGCTTCGGTTCGGAAAGTCGGTTCCGACGAAAGTTGTCGAAAATCGATTTTGAGCATACCATCAGACTTTTCACGGCGAGACGAGCACGGTGGTATTTTCCGGCGATCGAACGGAGGTCTGAGGACTCTGCACGCGCGCCACGCGCCAGACAGAGAGTTCTTCACGCGCCCTACGCGCATTTCACGCTCCCCACGCGCTCCAGAGGAAGAAGACGACTGCCACGTCAGCAGTCCAGTCAGTGCCACGTGTCACCCAGTCAGCGCACAGTCAGCGCCACGTCAACGACCAGTCAGCGCCCAGTCAGTAGCCCAATCATCTGCCACGTCATCCGCCACGTCAGCACGTGCCACGTCAGCGGTGTCTGGTAAATTTCAGATAGGTCCCTGAACTTTCTAGAAATTACAATTTAGCCCATATACTTTCAGAAATTTTCAATTTTGTCCCTGAACTTTTTTAGAAATTGCAACTTAGTCCCTGAACTTTTCTGTAATTGCATTTTGGCCCATGGACTTTTGGAAATTGCATTTTGACCCCTGTAATTTCTGAAATTTGCAAATTGGTCCCTGTGTCGGATTTTGACAAACGAAGTGTCATTTCCACCATTTTTGACCATTCCGGACGCAACGGTGAGGACCGTTTTTTGAAATTCTGCTTAGAATTTTTATGATGGAAGGGGGTAACGGAAAAATGGTTTTGTTAACCAGTACAAACTATTTCACATGGAGAGGAAGGATGAAAGACCTTTTGTATGTGAAGGACTATGATGGATCGGTATTTCTGGAGCAGAAACCAGGAGGAATGACCGATGAGAAGTGGGCTAATCTTCACCAGAAAACATGCAGTACTATTCGTCAGTGGATCGACGATAGTATCGTCAACCATGTCAGTGAAGAAACAAATGCACGTGTCTTATGGGGAAAGCTGGAGGAGCTTTTCCGAGCAAAGACTGGAAACAAAAAACTGTACTACATCAAGAAGATGATGGGTTTGAAATACCAGGAAGGTACAGCTGTGGCGGACCATATCAACGATTTCCTCGGAACCATGAAGGAATTGTCTGGATTGGGCATAGACTTCGGAGATGAGGTAAATGGCTTAATACTCATTAATACGTTACCAGAATCTTGGGAAACGTTCAGATCTACGGTGATCAATTCAGCCGCAGATGGGAAAGTCACTATGGAGATGGCAAAGACCAGGATCTTCGAGGAAGAAAAGAGGACGAGAATGCAGGAGTCAGCATCAGCCTCAACCTCAGAAGCTCTAGTGACAGAGAAGAACACTAGAAGGGGGAGGAGTAAAAGCCGAGGCCCAGGGAGTAGACCTGGCCGCCGGTTCGGTTCCGGTTCGGAACCGAACCGAACCGGCCGGTTCCTGGTTCCACCAGTGTGGAACCGGAACTGTAAACCGAACCGGAACCGAACCGGTCGGTTCCGGTTCGGTTTACGGTTCCCCTTTCGGTTTTTTTTTTTTAATAATAAATTTTAAAAAATAGAAAAATTCTATAATCGTAATATTTTTTCATACTATCACATCATTTATATAGAATCTTTTTTTTATAAAATTCTCTTAACATATAATCTTTTTTATAGCCAAATATTGGCTAGTGTTTTCTTTATATAAGCGATGTGGGATATTTGTTACTTGGCTATTGTGTCCCACATTGCTTATATAAAGAAGTCAATAACCAAGAGTTGGTTATAAAAAGGATATGGACATTCATGTTTTAGTATTACAATTTTAAACCTCATTAAGTCATAATTATTAATAAAAAAAATTGAGATTTACTTGAGGAACCTTACGGTTCCAAGAAAATAAATTTTTTTTTTTTTTACTTCCGGTTCCAACCGGAACCGTACGGTTCCGGTTGGAACCGTTGGAACCGCTGGAAGGTAAGAACCCTAACCGAACCGGTCAGGTTCCGGTTCGGTTCCGGAACCGGAACCGTCCGGTTCCAACCGGTTCGGTTCCGGTTTCGAACCGGAACCTTGGCCGGGTCTACCATGGAGATCAGACAAGAACCGGGGGAAATCAAGAACAAGAGATATTGAGTGCTATCATTGTAAGAAGAAAAGCCATATAAAGAGGGATTGCTACAAACTCAAGAACGAGCAGTCTAGGAGAGATGGCGACTCTAATCAAGAAAGAGTTGCCACTACCACCGAAAAGACCTCCAAAGAATTCCATATTATATATGAAGAAGATGTTGTGAATCTTGCCAGCCACGAGACCAGTTGGGTGATAGATAGTGGCGCCTCCATACACGCCACATCTCGCAGAAACTTCTTTTCATCTTACACACCAGGGGACTACGGTGCTGTAAGGATGGGGAATGACGGCCAGTCCAAAGCCGTCGGTATTGGAGACATATGCCTTGAAACAGACAACGGGACAATGCTAGTGTTGAAGGGAGTCAAGCACATCCCGGACATCCGGTTAAACCTGATCTCAACAGGCAAGCTGGATGATGAAGGTTTCTGCAGCACCTTTAGTGACGGATGCTGAAAGCTCACTAAAGGATCAATGGTGGTGGCACGAGGTAAGAAAGATTCAACTCTGTATTTGATGCATGTTAAGCTTTCAAATAGTAGCATAAATACAGTCAACAGTAATGAGGCAACCGAGCTATGGCACAAAAAGCTCGGTCACATGAGCCAAACAGGGATGGAGATACTACGCAGGCGGAATGTTCTTCCGGAATTGAAGAACTCACACTTACGGAAGTGTAAACACTGCATGGCTGGAAAACAGAATAGAGTATCATTCCAGAGCTCCCCGCCTCAACGGAAACCGGAGGTACTAGATCTCATACATTCAGATGTATGCGGTCCGATGCAGACACGAACACTTGGTGGGTCACTGTATTTTGTGACATTTATTGATGATCATTCAAGGAAGATCTGGGCATACACCTTGAAGAGAAAAGACCAAGTGCTGAGAGTGTTCAAGGAGTTTCACGCCCTGGTGGAGAGAGAAACCGGCAAGAAACTGAAGTGCATCAGAACAGACAACAGTGGAGAATACAGAGGTCCGTTTGATCAGTATTGCAAGATGCAAGGAATCCGACGTCAAACGACACCTCCGAAGAACCTCAGCTGAATGGCCTAGCTGAGAGGATGAACAGAACCTTGTGCGAAAGGGTAAGAAGCTTGCTGTCACAAGCCAAGCTGCCGAAGACATTTTGGGGGGAGGCACTCAACACAACAGTACATGTTTTGAACATGTCCCCAGCGGTCGCACTGAAAGGTAATGTTCCTAACCAAGTTTGGACAGGTAAAGAAGTGTCATACGAGCACTTACATGTCTTTGGGTGCAAAGCTTTTGTACATATCCCAAAAGACGAGAGATCCAAGCTCGATGCAAAGACGCGTCAATGTGTCTTTATTGGCTATGGTCAGGATGATTTCGGCTACAAACTCTATGACCCTATTGAAAAGAAGATTGTCAGAAGCCGATATGTTGTCTTTGTTGAAGACCAGACCATAGAAGATATCAGAAAAGAGATGAAGACAATGCCCCATCAATATAGAAATGTGAATCCAGAACCTCATACACCGGTGCCAGTACGAGTTGAAGATGAGGTTCCCAGACATGAGGGTGCAGATGATGAAGCTACCAGAGATGATGATCATGATCAACCACCGGTACCAGAAGCTGCACCAACAGTTCCACAGAAAAGGTCAGACAGAGAGATGCGACCTTCAACCAAATACTCTGCATATGAGTATGTGCTGCTTACTGACGGGGGAGAACCCGAGAGCTATCAGAAGGCTGTGGAAACAGAAGACAGAGAAAAGTGGGAGGAAGCCATGCAAGATGAGATGAAATCTTTGCATGACAATCACACTTTTGAGTTGGTGAAATTGCCAAGAGGCAAACGGGCTTTGAAGAACAAATGGGTGTACAGAGTGAAGCAACAGGAGCATACTTCACAACCCCGGTACAAAGCCAGACTAGTTGTCAAGGGATTCAATCAGAGGAAAAACATTGACTTCGATGAAATCTTCTCTCCAGTTTTGAAGATGTCATCCATCAGAGTGGTACTCAGCTTAGCAGCAAGCCTCGACCTGGAAGTTGAGCAGATGGATGTCAAGACCGCATTTCTTCACGGGGATCTGGAAGAAGAAATTTACATAGAGCAACCAGAAGGCTTCAGAGTCAGCGGGAAAGAGGACTATGTGTGCAGACTCAGGAAAAGCCTCTACGGTTTGAAACAGGCACCGAGACAGTGGTACGTGAAGTTTGAGTCAGTTATGGGGGAGCAGAGATACAAGAAGACCACTTCAGACCATTATGTTTTCGTTCAGAAATTTTCTGACGATGACTTTATCATCTTAATGTTATATGTAGATGATATGCTGATAGTTGGCAGGAATCAATCGAGGATTGATAATTTGAAGCATCAACTGAGTAAGTCTTTTGAGATGAAAGACTTGGGGCCAGCTAAGCAGATTCTTGGCATCAGGATCAGACGTGATCGGAAAGCTAGGAAGTTATACTTGTCACATGAGGAGTATATCGAGAAGGTACTTCAGAGATTCCAGATGGACAAGACTAAAGCGGTTAGCACTCCTCTTGCTACCCACTTTAGATTGAGTACGCAGCAGAGTCCCTCTACTGAGACAGGAAATGAGGAAATGAAACAGGTTCCATACACCTCAGCAGTGGGAGTCTTATGTATGCCATGGTGTGCACGAGGCCAGACTTAGCACACGCAGTTGGATTGGTCAGCCGGTATATGTCAAACCCAAGACGGGAACACTGGAATGCTATCAAATGGATCATGCGGTATCTACAAGGCACATCCAAAATGAGGTTATGTTTTGGAAGCAGCGACAAACCAGTGTTGATGGGCTTCACCGATTCAGATATGGCAGGAGATGTGGATACCCGAAAGTCTACTTCGGGGTATCTGATTACTCTCTCAGGAGGAGCTGTGGCATGACAGTCGAGGTTGCAGAGGTATGTTGCACTTTCTACAACAGAGGCAGAATTCATTGCAGTTACAGAAGCTTGCAAGGAATTACTGTGGATGAAGACATTCGTCCAGGAATTGGGTTTCAAGCAGGAGAATTACATTTTGTACTGTGATAGCCAGAGTTCTATCTATCTCGGTAAAAATTCCACATTTCATTCGAAGTCAAAACATATCGATGTGAGGTATCATTGGATACAGGACGTCCTGAGCTCAAGGCTGTTAGAACTCAGGAAAATTCACACCGACGACAACGGTGCCGATATGTTCACCAAGGTTTTACCGAAGGAGAAGCTTGAAATCTGTCGTGCCAAAGCCAGAATGACAAAACTCTCCACATAGTCAGAGTGGGGAGATTCAGAGAACTACGATTGGCTTGATCCCAACTCAGGGTACGTAGGCAGTCATACAGATGCAGCCAGGGGATGATCCTTTTGAGGATCCGAATTTGGACGATTGATGGTTGGCTCAGATCTTGGGAAATCTTCACCGAGGGGGAGATTTGTTGAAGCCAGCAAATGATATGGGCTGGCAAACATCAAGCACCGAAAGCTTGATGTGAAATGCAAGCTAGGTGCAAGCTTGCTGACAGCTTGCTCAAACCGCGTGGCACTGTTCACGCGGTTTGAGCACTATATATGGAACCCAAAATCACCATTATTTATATCCCAAGATCCAGAGAGTAAACACAGAGAGTTGAGAGTGTATTTTGAGAGTTTTTTTGTAAAGCTTGTGTTAGTAAGCTTTGTATTCTTTTGTTAGTAATATAAAAGAAGAGTTTTCTCTCCAATCACCTCTATTTGTGTGTGTTTAATCACAACATGTGGTTGCATTATGATGTTAATTTTACATCTTATATTATATGTGGCGGCTCATTACACGATACTTACTATTTGAGAGAGAAAGTAGAGAGATTGGAACCTGCCTTGGATGACTCTGCAAGGATGGTAATTACAGATTCAAATGCTGCCTGGAAAACAGAACAGTTGCCCACACCCAGGGTTATGTCTGATGGAGTCATGCTTCCTAATGGAGATGTGGTCACTTTTAACGGCGCTGAGCCGCTGAGCTTGGTTCAGCAAGATGGAATGATTCAGATAACCTTTGTTTCAATCCTTTCTTGTATAACCCTAATGCACCAGAGGGACAAAAGTTTACAGTTTTAGCCTTACTAGGCTTCGGAATTGGAATCACAAAGGCCAAAGATCTTGGCGGAGGAAACAGAGAAGGAAGCTTCCTATGGCAAGTGGATCTCAGTGAAGGTTAACATCATGGGTTTGAAGGTGACAATGATTGCACCGCTGTTCGTTACACGCTCATCGCAATGAATCTGAGGCTTACTGCATTGGCTGTGATCAAGGACTGGAACAATGTCACCCCAAGAGTTCACGGACATATTGTTGTTGTGCCGCCATCAGGAAATGTTGCCCCTTCAGGATACTACATGCTTTCGAATTCCTAGCCTTCTATGTTGTTTCATGTTAGGCAGCCAAGCCAGCTGATAAAAGCTGCTTCTGCTTGTCACTTTTCATCTTATTTAATTTTCTTCGAAACATTCCAATTTTTTTTCAACTCTTTCACCCATGAATTCTGTAGAGACTAAAACTCACACTTTCAAATTTATCTTGAGGATTTGAGAGTTGAGACTACTAGACTACTAGTGCTATTGGTAGTATGTTTTATTTGTGTATTGTGTTATTTTCTTATGATTCTGAAGTTGGAATTCACTAATTGTTGTCGAGAGGTTTTGTTGTAAGACTTAGTTTTGATTAGGCTTGGGTCTTAAATTTTTTCCTCAGTTTATAATCGAGTGGAATTGACCGTATATTGTATCATTGTGATGTTTTTATACCTCTGAATGCATTTCATATTTAAAAAAAAAAAGAATAAGGATTATGCGAGTGCATGAGAAATTCTCTGGGGAGGCTTGTTGATGGGGATTTCTGCAACTAAGGGAAGAGAGTCCAGACACAGTTTCCTGGATCTGGCCGACCAGGGGAGGGGACACAACGCGGTGTAGATTTCAGAAACCGAAAACCTCAGAGCCGAGGCCGACCACAGTAGACCGACGACTCGGTTTGGTTTTATCTTACCTTCTGGAACAAGTTGATGAGCTCAGATATTTTAGGCCAAGACGGAAACAGTTTGACTAGTTCGGCAGATCATCTTTCCGACCTCTGGAAGACCGACGTGTGAACGGGGTAGTTTGAACTCCTAATTGTGGTATGTATCACCGCATGAGATCTTTCTAGGCTGACACCATTATTGTTGCGTGTGGCAGTGTGTAAAGTAATATGATGTGACAAGCCGTCAGGTGGCAGATTTACTTTCGGCGAAGACAGTTTTGAGGCAGAGAACCCGTCAATCAGTCGAAGAATCACGTGGGTGATGTCATGGAAGCAAGGGAATGGTGTTGTAACTCATTGAGTATATAAAGGAGAGTTAGTTTCATTTGTAAAGGGATAGCGAAATTTGTAACAAAAAGATGGAGTACTACTTGTAAAAACTTGAAAGGCAAACAACTCGGTTCTGCTTAGATCTTCCTTGAAAACAGGTCGGCCGAGTAGTTTTCGGAATAAAAACAACACCCCACTTTGTACCCGTGGACGTAGGCTGGACTTACTTCGCCGAACCACGTTAAACTCTCTTGTCGATTTTTGTGTTTTATTTGCCTTTTGGTATATTTTCTTTTGGTATCCCATAACCAAACAAATTCAAGGTTGAAGGAGGGTTGTCTCGGGATGGTTATCTCGAAACTGCCACTGGGACGAAAATCACCCGTCAACAGTTGGCGCCGTCTGTGTGGAAAAGAACAAAAAACAATTTGCGTAGTGAGACGGTGGCGGAAGGCGGAAGCCATGGATCGTTGGAGAGTTCAGCAGCAGAGTGGTTTGGGAAAGCGAAAGGAAGACTGGATGGAAATGAAATATAATGGGAAGAAGCTGGTCAGAACGGAAAGAAGAAATGAATCACGAAAGAGGTTGGCAATAGCGGGAAAGATGGGGGAAGCAATGGCTCTTCATGTTGAGTTGTAGAATGGAATGTAAAAAGGATGACCAACGATCACCCATTAGGACTGAGTTGTAGAATGAAATGTAATGGGTGACATTTGTCCGCCCCGGTCGCAGCTGAACAAGTTCCTCCGAGAAGAAGGTGATACGTTTATTCGGCCTGCCAGGTCCTCAGTTCCATGGGGAGGTAGTGCTCAAGGATCGGCCTGGGAACCAGTAGGCCAATGGAACGAGATCGGCATCCAAATGGCCCCCCTCCGTTCAGCCCAGTGGCCTCCCCGAATGAGAGGAAATAAGAAAAATCGCACAGGGCGAGTGATGAGTGGTAATTATATCACTATTTTCCACTCATTTAACCTAATATTTTGTATAGTTTCTCGGGTTTTGTGAACGTTTTGATGTGTTTTATTGTTATTTTGCAGATAAATAAAGTTTGGAAAGCATTGGAAGTAAGCTTGGGGCCAAAACAGTGAAAAAAGTCGAAAAATGGCATTTTTGGAAATTGGCCGCGTCGTGACGTCTACCGTGTGTCGCTTGCTAACCTACGCCGTGGACACGTGGACCAATCAGAGAAATTTGCTAACATGCGCCAATCATGCTAACGTGCGGCGTGCCACGTGTCATCATCACAGAAGATCAGCTAACATGCGCTGCCACGTGTCGAAACTCCATTGGACCGATTCAAAGAGCGTGCCACGTGTCAAGCTCCTATTGGACTGAATCTTCAACAAATCACATCCTGCCACGTGTCGAGCTCTCATTGGACCGAATTATTGACGAATCACATGCTGCCACGTGTCACCTTTCTATTGGACCGAACGCCCAGCCACTCACAGCGCGACATGTGGCGCTCTCTCATGGTGCCGACAACATGCATGGTCAAAGCCGCGTAGACCGAGTTACTGTTTGGGCGGCGTGACGCCAAGGGGTTCCGCGGCGCGACACCCGATGCCGAATTTTGCCTATAAATTGAGGCCTTCAGAATTCATTTTTCCTCGTGCTTTCCTTGGGAGCTTTTCCCTGTTTTTAGAGGATTACATCTAGTTTTTGTAAATATAAATAATATTTAATTTATGTATTTTAATTTTCAGTAATATTAATAATTCTTATTCTATTTTCTTTTATGTTTTGTAGTTAAATTTCTGCTGGGGTAAAATGTGAAACCTTTAATATAATTATCTAGGTAAATCTCACTTAACTATAATTTATAAATTATAATTTAACCGGATTAATTAAAGTCAGACTTTATTACCGCCTATATGGTCGGGTTAAATATAAATTACTTTACCGCCTATATGGTTGGTCTTTATGTGACAGATAATTACCGCCTATATGGCTGGTGTAGTTGGACTAAATGGATTACCGCCTATATGACTGGTTTTAAATGTTTAATATTATTAATTCCAGAGAAAGCAGAACAGAAAATGATTTATATATTATAATAAGTGAGATTCTTAGATAAGAAATATTAAATGTGGATCCTCTAACCCCCAACATTTTATTTTTATTCTAGGGAAGTGATGAAACACAATATCCACACTTAATAATTGATTTTCTTTTTATGGGTAATTCTTTAGTTTGTTTATTGAGTCTTAAGCTTAATGCTTCTTGTTGTCTGATCACCAATAAGATTGATGTGGTAAACTTAAAATGAACTAGACATAGGGATTTTAGGTTTTAGCCTTAGATTCAATAGCCCACGATCTTCCTTGAGGATAGATAACCCTTTAATAGATTTCCTTAAAAGATAGACATATACCTGTCGGGTGGGGTAGCCATAATTGGAACTTAATCTTAATGAATCCAGGTAATTTGGTTGACATAGACATATGATTCAATTGGGTTATACTGGGTATTTGCATCTGACCATCGACATAGGCTTTTGCATATTTTCGTGTTTCAGGTTAGCAAACTGATTTATTACACATAAATAAGAGAATCAATTCATCTTTATAATAATATTGTGTGGAGTCACGACCCTAGATCATTGAGTCTTTTCTTTTATTTTCCTTAGTATTTTCTTTTGAGTCTGTTTTTTATTTTATTTTGCAAAACCACATTCAACCAACCAAAATCAATCAATTCACTTCTCCCTATAATTAGATACCTGTAAATAAATAGTATCAATAATTAATAACAACAGTATGAATTAAGTCCTCGTGGGATCGATATTTTTATACTACTTGAACGATACGTGCGCTTGCGTTATACGTGTGTGTTTACGCCGGTCAAGTTTTTGGCGCCGTTGTCGGGGACTTATTTTTCTTGAGTTATTAATTTTGAAGCTATCTAATTTACTTGTATCTAATTTTCTTTATTTTTATCTGTAATTTTTATTTCTTTCTTTTATTTTTAGGTGGTTGAGAAATGGAACATTATTGAGAGATTGAGAGATCACGAGCTTTAATAGAAGAATATACACCCCAAATCTGGGAGCAACAGTCCGGTTTTCTGAGGCCTATTGACCAGCCCAACAACTATCACTGGATGTCAGAATCAAGCAATTCTACATTTGCTCAACAAAATGAAATGGGGAGATGTGTAATATGTGATGGTAACCACCCGAGCAATCGATGTATATACCTTTCAGAGTGGCAGAATTATTGGAATCATTCAAGGTACGAAGAACCATCATATTTTTCATCTTATCCACCATCTACCTACGATCTTCATCAACAATCAGAACCATCAGAAGAAGATCGGATGATTGACATGCTCAAATATTGGTTCAAGAAACGAGACGAAGAGTTGGATACGATGCTTGAAACATATCAGAATCAACTCGAAAGTATTCAGAGACAATCATAATTCATTCAGAGATTGACAGATCAGACGAGACAATTAACAGAAAACCAGAGCTACATACCTCATGGACCATTTTCAGATGACACTGATGAAGCCTTCAAGTACCAAGCATTTCATGATGACACTTTAGCAGAAGAGTAGGATGAGCAATATCAAGAACCAGAGGTATCAGTTCAGGAGCCCAAACCGACAAAGTCTCGATTTAATTTTTATTATTCTGACTCTGACGATGATGAAACTGAGCTGTTTGTACCAATTGCATCAACACTTGAGGATGAAATTCTGTATCCTCAAAATGAAGATCTTGGAGCATCCATTGCATAAATGTTTGAAGAAGATCTACCTGAGCCAATCATTTCACCCAGATCAGAGGATAAAGACCTAAAATCTGACATTTCTTTTCATCCTCGGGTTGATAACTTTGAAGCATGCATTTCACAGATGACAGATTAAGAGCTGCATACGGAAATTTTAAATTCATCTGTTAAGAATATGTGGAGCAAGAAGCAGAGCAAATGGAGGAGCAAATGACTAACCTTATGAAGATCCAGTGAATTCAGGCGAAACATCACTGTTTTGGGGAGTACAATTTAGAGAAATCACCCAAAAGCTTAACAGAATGGAACTTCCATTCCAAGTCAAGCACCATACGAGACCTCCTGATTTTATTTATTTCTTTTCAGAAACCACTGGAGCGACAGAGGTTAAAAAGGTGGCGCAAGCACTGAATGAGACAAAATATTTTTTGTCATTTTACCGTTGGAAGAGACCCTTCAAAAGTAATGCTCATGGGATTGTCTTTAATCGGACATTCAAAACGACGCTGAAACCTCTTTGACATATGGATTTCAGTCACGTCTAGCTGAAGGCGAAAAATTTAGCGCTAGCAGGGAGGCAACCCATGCAATAATATTAATTATTTATTTTCTTTTGTGTATACATGTTGTAGAATTATTTTTAATTTTGTGTTATTTTTACAGGAAAAAATAAAAACGGAATTTTTCAGGACAAAGCAAGCCAGTGCAAGCGGGATTTTCACAAAATAAAAATTTTGACAAAATCACGAATATATAAAGTCAATCCAGTAGAGACAGCCGAGTAAGGAGTCAGCTCTTGAGACGCGTCCCAGTGGATGTATCTGTCGAAAGACTTGGTTTTGTCGAAAAAAAAATCACGCGTCGCGACGTGAAAACCCTGCGCGTCGCGACACCAGAGCCTAAACACAGAATCCTAACCCTAAATGATTGAGTGTCGCGACGCCAGGCCAAATTAAGCTTTGTGACGCTGGCTTGATTACAACACTAAAATGGGCAGCCGCCGAGACAGGTTTCATTTCCCTCACTCAAACCTCACCATTTTCTCTCAACCAAAGCCTACCACCATCACCGAGATCCAGCCACCCTCACTGAGATCCAGCCAAAACCGAACAAATCTGAGCCTTCGCCGAGTCTTAGCCACCACCGTCGAGACCAAAACCATCTCCACCATTTGCTGTGAGCCTCACCACCGAGAAACAACCGAGCCAAACACCAATAGCCACCGAACCGCTTGCCGCGCCACTCATCGAGCCACTACCTTGCCCAGAAACCGAGCCGTGTCAAGCCACCATCACCGAGAGATCCACCAGCCATACCCACCGAGAGCCACGACCACCCTTACCGAGACAAGTGATCGAACTAAGCTTCCACCGAGACACCACTAACCGAGAGCCCATCACCAAGCCGCGAACCCACCCTTGCCGAGACTGAATCAGAAGCCTGAACCAGTAACTAAAACACCAACTACCAAGATTATGCAGAGGCACCCACTGCCGAGCCCAAAACCGAAGAAGCACAAGTCCGAATTTTAAATTATTAACATTGAAAATTGGAATTTTTTTTGGTAATTTGTGTGGTATTGGGAGTGTTGGATTCGATTGATTGGACTTTGGAAGTGTTGAAATTGATTGAATTCGTAGATTTTGAGGGCGAAGGTTGTTGTGTGGTGATAGTTTTAAGGTGAATTTGGGGGAAATTTTGAGTTTTTAGAGGTGATTCTGCCGAAATTTTTACTAAAAAATGGTCAAAGAGCGATCGTGGTAAGAAGCGTAAATTGGACATAGATCTTAATCGATAATTTTTCCTGTAAAATTTCAGCTAACCAGGTATTATCTTCTAAACTCTTCTTCCACTGTTAAAGACATTAAGGACAATGTCTTATTTAGGTTTGGGGGAGGAAATTAGTTGATCAGTATCTTATTTTTAGTATGTGTGTTGTTTTTATTTTTAGTCCAAATTTTTTCGAAAAATACAAAAAAAAATTGAATTTTTTTCAAAAATTACAAAAATATTTTGCGTTTTTATTTTGACTAAAAATGTGAAATTGGTAAGAGATAGCTGAGTAAGGAGTTTTCACTCCTGGGTTTTGAATTATTTAATTTGTAAATTCTCCATAAAACTAACTATAATGGATCTTCATATGCTCCGTTGACAGGTATTATCAACATACATGGAAACATGAAAACATGATCTATAATTGAAAAGTTTGTAATATTCAGTGCTCTAGTTTAATTGGAAGAAACATTTCAAAAAGCAATGAAGTAAAAAAAATATATATGAGATCCGAGTTATTAAGTCTGTAAGAGTGTTTTAACACCTAGTGCCCTAAAGCCAACTGGTTTGGGAGTCACTGGCCCAAAGCTCGCTACATGGATCAAAGATGCTGCAAAAATATATATATCTGAAGTCTGAGTAATTAAGTCCATAGGGGTGTCTTAACATCTGGTGCCCTAAAACCAACTGGTTTGTGAGTCACCGACCCAACACTCGCTACATAGATGGAAGGTATTGTATATAAATAAAATCAAAAAAAAAATCAAAGAAAAAAATCAGAAAAATCCGAAAAATTATTCCAGTGCTGCAAAAATGTGTGAATTCTGATAAAACTTTAGGACAAAAATATTACTCTCTTATCAACTGCACTTATGACTGTTGTGGGAAAAAATGAGTTGTTTAATATTATGTTGGCTGTGTATATAGAGAATGGTAAATATAATTGGAGAATTTATTTATTCAGTAATTTAGAAAGAAACAAAACAGCTAGTAACTTGGAGTAGAAATTTCACCTGATTAGTCACTAACTTCTTTATTCTCTTTTCGCTTGTCTTTTTGCTTTTGTGTGCATTAGTTTTACTTTCTTTTTACTTTTGTAAAAAATGTTTGTGGGTATCATTGTTGTAAACCCTCACGAGACTACAACTCGTCCACTAGGGATACCTAGGGGTTTAAAGGCTTGTTGCATACGCTAAATGCAACCGTGATCCCTACGAAAGTGGCTTAGTTAATTTTATTATGTTATGTTATTCTATGTTTTGCTCGAGGACTAGCAAAATGTTAGGTTTGGGGGTGTGATGAGTGGTAATTATATCAATATTTCCCACTCATTTAACCTAATATTTTGTATAGTTTCTCGGGTTTTGTAAACGTTTTGATGTGTTTTATTGTTATTTTGCAGATAAATAAAGTTTGGAAAGCATTGGAAGTAAGCTTGGGGCCAAAACAGTGAAAAAGGACGAAAAAGGGTATTTTTGGAAATTGGCCGCGTCGCGCCGCCAAGACTCTCAGCGTCGCGACGTCTAACATGCGTCGCTTGCTAACCTGGGCCGTGGACACGTGGACCAATCATAGAAATTTGCTAACATACGCCGATCATGCTAACGTGCACCGTGCCACGTGTCATCATCACAGAAGATCAGCTAACGTGCGCTGCCACGTGTCGAAACTCCATTGGACCGATTCAAAGCGCGTGCCACGTGTCAAGCTCCTATTGGACCGAATCTTCAACAAATCACATCCTGCCACGTGTCGAGCTCTCATTGGACCGATGCCAAATTGTGCCTATAAATTGAGGCCTTCAGAATTCATTTTTCCTCGTGCTTTCCTTTGGAGCTTTTCCCTGTTTTTAGAGGATTACATCTCGTTTTTGTAAATATAAATAATATTTAATTTATGTATTTTAATTTTCAGTAATATTAATAGTTCTTCTTATTCTTCTTCTTCTCTTTTCTTTTATGTTTTGTAGTTAAATTTCTGCTGGGGTAAAATGTGAAACATTTAATATAATTATCTAGGTAAATCTCACTTAACTATAATTTATAAATGATAATTTAACCGGATTAATTAATGTCAGACTTTATTACCGCCTATATGGTCGGGTTACATAAAAATTACTTTACCGCCTATATGGTTGGTCTTTATGTGACAGCTAATTACCGCCTATATGGCTGATGTAGTTGGACTAAATGGATTACCACCTATATGACTGGTTTTAAATGTTTAATATTATTAATTCCTGAGAAAGTAGAACATAAAATAATTTATATATTATAATAAGTGAGATTCTTAGATATGAAATATTAAATGTGGATCCTCTAACCCCCAACATTTTATTTTTATTCTAGGGAAGTGATGAAACACAATATCCACACTTAATAATTGATTTTCTTTTTATGGGTAATTCTTTAGTTTGTTTATTGAGTTTTAAGCTTAATGCTTCTTGTTATCTGATCACCAATAAGATTGATGTGGTAAACTTAAAATGAACTAGACATAGGGATTTTAGGTTTTAGCCTTAGATTCAATAGCCCACGATCTTCCTTGAGGATAGATAACCCTTTAATAGATTTCCTTAAAAGATAGACATATACCTGTCGGGGGGGTAGCCATAATTGGAACTTAATCTTAATGAATCCAGGTAATTTGGTTGACATAGACATATGATTCAATTGGGTTATACTGGGTATTTGCATCTGACCATCGACATAGGCTTTTGCATATTTTCGTGTTCCAGATTAGAAAACTGATTTATTACACATAAATAAGAGAATCAATTTATCTTTATAATAATATTGTGTGGAGTCACGACCCTAGATCCTTGAGTCTTTTCTTTTATTTTCCTTAGTATTTTCTTTTGAGTCTGTTTTTTTATTTTATTTTGCAAAACCACATTCAACCAACCAAAAGTAATCAATTCACTTCTCCCTATAATTAGATACCTGTAAATAAATAATATCAATAATTAATAACAACAGTAGGAATTAAGTTCTCGTGGGATCGATATTTTTATACTACTTGAACGATACGTGCGCTTGCGTTATACGTGTGTGTTTACGCCGGTCAGCGGGCCACAATGAGTCAGAACAGAAGACCCCAGTCGGGCTCCCGGATATGCTCGGAAATGGTTTGGAATGCTCGGTCGGGGAATTCCTGTCGACACGGTCTGGAAGCAAGCTCAGACCAGAAGGATTTGAAGAAGCTCGGACTGCAAGACAAGAACCAGAAATGATTGTAAAAGCCCCTCTTAAAATGACCCGCAAAGAGTTGTAAGAAATACAGCAGGTCCCTTGAATATGAATAAAACTTTCTCTTTTGAATTAAAAAACTTGTCCATTTTTCTTATTTATTAATTGAATGCGAAAGCTATATTCAATATTCTTGGGATATGCTCGATGCGAAAAGGGGATCGGTAGATAGGAATGACACCAAGCCCGTGGCACGTGTAGGAGCGACCGCGACACTGTCCGGGTTCGCGGCCCGTAGAGAGTACGGAGTAGCCCACATGGGACTAAACCGGAGAATAAAGGAGTCGCCATCCAGAGTGAATTGAGAAATGATTTAAGGCCACACTCACCCCTCGCAAGGGAAGACCTCAAACCGTTGGGTTCAGAGTGGTCCCTTACTTATGCCAATATATTAGACAGGTTCACACAATGGTACAACCAAGTCGTATGCAACACATGCAAGATATCTCAAATAACACACACGTTTGCACACCTATAAATATAAATATAAATGAAACCGGATGCATAATTTCAAAAGCATATTAATCAAGGAAGTACGGTAATGCGAATTACAATAACGGTAAAAGTGTAAATAATTAGGTGCATAAGGTAAAGTAAATAACTAAAGAGATGAATATGCATAAAATGTAAGAGAATAGACTATCCAGTGTGTGTGCGTTCGTGTAGCGTTCGGAAACGCGTTCAAACGGAGTGAGGCAGAATGCATGCATTCGTGTAGCGTTCAGAAATGCGTTCGAACGTCCTTGTAAAAACATCATTAATAATAACGTAAACACGCATATATAAACATTCTCGAGCGGTATGTGGAGTTGTATCCCAAGTATAGACCGCACTACCGTCCATTCAGATTCGGCTACAGAATTTATGTCCGGGTTTCCATCTGATATACCGCAAGGGATGACACACACAATTATTGACGCGATGTAAACGGTCATGAAAGTAAATGCGAAGTGACATAACAAAGCATAAACAAGAGTAAAAACGGAATGATAAAATAAGAAAATGAACAATAAAGTAAGTGTGTAATAATAAATAAAAATGAACGGTAAAGTAAGTGCGAAATAGTAAATAAAAATGAATTGTAAAGTAAGTGCGGAATAATAAATAAAAATAAATGGTAAAGTAAGTGCGGAATAGTAAATAAAAATGAATTGTAAAGTAAGTGCAGAATAATAAACAACGATAAATTGATAAGAAAGATAAATAACAAAATATAAGAAAGAAGATGCGACCAAAAGATTTGGCCTTTCTTAATATAAGACCTCGTATGCCCGGCAAACATATTTCACGTCCAACCAAGCACGCCGCGTCCGGAACAACAAAATGAATATAGTAAATAAATAACAAAATGAAAGAAAGAAGATGCGACCAAAAGATTTGGCCATTTTTAGTATAGGACCTCGCATGCCCGGTTGGACGTATTTCACGTCCAACCAAGCACGCCGTGTCCGAAACAACAAAATAAATATGGTAAAAGGGTGCCCTCAGGTCTTACCTTTTAAGTCGCTTCTCGGGAGTGCGTTGGGACGTCGCCGGAAGGATCTGATTTGCTGGTTCACTATTTCTGCTCAATGTTTCACTATTTTGGGCTGCTGTTCTCTCTATTTTTGGCTGATGTTCGGTGATTATTTGGTGTTGTTTTGTTCACTGTTTTTATGGACTGTTTGGGTTGTTTTGTTCACTGTTTTGGGGGCTATTTTTGGTGATGATGAGCTGCTGGTTTGTGGTGAGTTTGGTTCGGTTGTACTGCTGAGTTTTTGTTGTTGTTTCCTTTGTCGTTGTTTACTGGTTCTTTGAGTTTTTTCGGTGGTGGCTTGGTTCACGTGTTTGTTTTGGTCGGTGGTGGCTTGGTTCACGTGGTTATGTGTTTTGTTGTTTTGCCGTTCTTGGTGCTTGGCTTGTGGGTTATTTGTTATTGTTCGGTGGGTTTGTCTTTTGTTGGCTGCTGGTCGGTGGTGATGATGGTTTCACGTTGTTGGCTGGGCTGAAGGGTTTATTCACGTATGTAAGCTTGTGGCCCGTGTTTTGCCCTGTGTGTGTGTCGGTGAAGGGGTTAGTTTATGGCTGTTTGGTTGTGATTTGTAAAGGGGGCTGCTATTAGTGGCTTATGATTTTGTGATGATGATTCGGTCGTGTATGTGTGCGAGAGGAGAAGAGAGATGAGAGAGATTATGGTTCTTCTTTGTGAATTGTTTTTGGCATGAAAAGTCTAAGGATCAGAGAAAAAAAAGAGGCTTAGGTTTTAAGTTATTGCCGTGAGTGTGTGTGTGTTAAAAAGAGAGAAGACATAGGGTTTGGTTTGGTTGTCTTTTTATAGTTGTGCTTGTTAGGGTTTTTGGTTTTGGTTGCTAGGGTTTCCTCTCTTATTATTTTTGTGTGTGGCTGCCCCCTCCTCTCTTATCTTGCCTTGTGTGTCAAGATTTTCCTTCCAAATTTGAGGGATTCAATCTTGGCTAATTTGGAAGGTAATTTGAATGGATTTGGCACATGTTTTGCATGAGGTTTTATTATTTTGGAGAGGGCTTGAGCGTGTGGGCCTTGTGAGTTGCATGGGTTGCATGGGCTTTGGATGAGTTGTATGGCTTTGTGTAGTGTGGGTGTGTATGACATGGATAAATGGGCTTTCATGGGTTGTGGGGGGTTTTGGGCCGAGGTAAAGGTTTAAAACAGAAATTGACTAAGCGAACCTGAGGCTAGCTAGTGAGTTCAAATCCAATGAGGTATTAATTTTAGAGTTTTCTCTTCTGGCATTCGTTTCCTGCGACTTATCAGGTAGTGCCTCCATACGAGGCTCATTATTGAGCTAGTGTAAAAATGCAGTGCTTACAGCACGCCAATCCCGGGTGTCATTATCAAACTCTCGGGTGGAAGTGTTCCGACTGACTCATTTCACCTTTAAGGATCCAGAACGCATCAAGGGATGAGGAATATGTGGAAAAAGCACGAACCCCTCGCGGCACGCCAAACCCGGATGTCATTATCAAACCCCCGAGGCCGGAGCGTTACTACCACATGACTCGCATTTTTGAGGAATAGCTCGGGTAAACCGGACCCAAAGAGATTTCTTCCCCTGCGAGTCGGTTGTTGAATCCCGTTGAGAACCATTGGAGCACATGGCATGGGGATGGCCGAATGGCCTCCATGACCATTGTGGTCTCGGGTAAACTGGACCCAGAGAGGTTTCTTCCCTTGCGAGTTGGCTGGTGAGTCCCGTTGAGAATCACCCAAGGGATGGCGTACACGGGGAGTCTTCTTCCCCCGTGGGGTATCTGCCTAACCGCCTCAGATCAGGAGAAACATGACATGAGGAGGTTTATGCCCTCAGGGTCTCGGTCGCTCACCGATCCGTAGCCCGGCTAGCCGGGACGCTGAATTGTAAGGTTCAGAATTGTGTTTTGGGAGGCACCAGGTAGGACGCTGCCTCGGGGCACCCGATTTGTTATCTTTTTGGGTATGTGTGGAGTATGTGCTAAGTCACCTCCATTGTGCTAACCTTGTCTTGTTCCACTTTTTGTTTTTGCTGATGCCTGGCAAGGGGACGCCTGCGCCGGGATCCGCAGAACCTCAGAGGTTGAAATTCTTCCCTCGTGATTATGTCTCTTATGTTCCACCAGCTCGGGGCTGGATTCGTTCCCCCGAGGCTATTATGTTCCACCAGCTCGGGGCTGGATTCGTTCCGCCGAGGCTATCTTGCACCACCAGCTCGGGGCTGGATTCATTCCGCCGAGGCTATCTTGTTCCACCAGCTCGGGGTTGGATTAGTTCCGCCGGGGACTATTATGTTCCACCATCTCGGGGCTGGATTCATTACGCCGAGGCTATTATGTTCCACCAGCTCGGGGCTGGATTCGTTCCGCCGAGACTATCTTGTTCCACCAGCTCGGGGCTGGATTCGTTCCGCTGAGGCTATCTTGCACCACCAGCTCGGGGTTGGATTCGTTCCACCAAGGCTATCTTGCACCACCAGCTCGGGACTGGATTAGTTCCGCCGAGACTATCTTGTTCCATCACATCGGGGTCGGGTTATGTCCCACTGAGTGCGTAAGATCGGTATGGGGACAAAACATTCCCCTATAACCGGACCTTTGTTGGTCTGGGAGGTAACATTCCCCCAGAGCCAAGTGCTTTGTTTAGCCCTGGGTCAGGTTACGTCCCACCGAGTGCGTAATATCGGCGTGGGGATGAAGCATTCCCCCACGGCCGGATCATTGTTGGTCTGGGGAGGTAATATTCCTCCAAAGCCAAGTGTTTTCTCCAGCTCGGGGTCGGGTTAAGTCACACCGAGTGCATTTGTCATCAGCTCGGGGACAGAACGTTCCCCTCGTTGTCGGATTCAAATTGATCGGGATCAGAATTTCCTATCACATCCAGACTTAAAAGAGCAAATTAGTAAATTGAAGGCAAAAATTATGCTAAGTGTGGGAAGCAGGAAAGAAAGCATTCAAAGAGCAAATTAGTAAATTGAAGGCAAAAATTATGCTAAGTGTGGGAAGCATGAAAGAAAGCATTCAAAATAAATAGCAAAGAATAAATTGCAGTTACTATTACAAAAAGAGAGTATGATGCTTCATTACATAGGGCCCCTTTCGGGTCACCCTCTTTCATCAGCCCGCACAGAGGCATTTATTTCTTCTTGGCCAGGCCCGGGTGGCAGGACCTCTGGTGCAGGCTCAGTAAGAAGGGCCTCGACTTCGACTTGGGAGGCAGAAGGGGCTTTAACTTCTACTTCAGGCACTTCAGGGGCAGGGGCATGTGCTTCAGACTGGATCTCCTGAGAGACTGGGGACATGGGTACGGTAGAAAGAGGCTCGGAATCCTGGATTCCCTCCGAGTGAAGGGCAAAGAGTTCACGAGCCTCTTCCTCCGGGATCTCCCATCTGCAGAATCGAATGACAACATGTATGGATCTCATGTCCACCCCGAACATCACCATCAGAATGATTTTAGCACAGTCGCCGACCATGTCGAGCCTGGCTTCCTCCAGCTCATCCTCCAGTTCAGCCTCTATTTTCTTCAGCGCCTCCCGAGCTTGATCCCTCTCTTTGGTTATTGCTCTGAGTTTGGACTCCGAGTTCGCCACCTCCCACCTCAGATGTTTGGCTTCCTCTTGGGCGGCCTCCATATTTTTCTTGGCGATGACAGAGGTGTTTTGGAAGGAATCGTTCAATGCAATAACCTCGACCGCGACCTGCTTGAATATTTGTTTTTCTTTTGCTTCTCTGGCAAGCTCGGCCACGACCTGCTTCGGGTCCTCCTCTTTCTTGGCCAGCTCGGCCTTCCGCTCCGTGATTTGACTTTGAAGCCTCTGCTCCTGACCCCCATCGGATAGAAGACTCACAAGCAAGTCATTGTTCCGGGCCATCACATAGTTTGCCTGCAAGAGGGAAAAGAAGAAGTCAGAAATCGACAAGTAAAAATACAGTACAGAAGTGAAAATGATGTTTACCTCGGCGATTCAGATGGAGAATTGGGAAATCACTTCATCGGGGGAGAGGTCCTCGAAGTGTGGATTCGTTCGAGGGGAATTGCATAGGCTAATAAATTGATCGTCGGCACTAGATGAGAAGTGGCGTCCCAGACCTTCTCACTGAGGTCATCCACCTCAGCGCAACCACTCCCTTTCCGGTACTGGGAGGAGCCTCAGCAGCTCGCCTTTCCCTCCGAGCAGTGGATCTCCTGACCAGATGTTGCTCTTCTTCCTCTTTCTCTGGAAGCTCCACCATCTCCTCTCCAAGAAGACGGCGGCGTTTGTCTGCGGACCTGGATGATGTGGAAGCTGGTCGGGTCATAAGGCCTGGTGCCGCCCTTGCGGGAGAATGTGTGGGTTGTACAGTCGAATAGGCCACTACTTTGGATTTTCCCTTTGCCTCGGCAGCAACCGTCCATTTCCGGGAAGTCCCTGCTTCGCCCGGCCCGGGTTTCTTTGCCAGACCCTAGAGCCTCTCCATGACTTTGGGTTGCTTCGACATTCCTGCAGAGTACAATTCATGAAGCATGGTCAGTTTCAGAATTCAGATAACTTCATTCACATTTGAGTTGAGCACAATGAATCAGTTAGAAGTTCAGATGAAAATACCTAGCCGCCATATGGCATGTAGGGGTGTGCTCCGAATGAGGCCCGACTCCATAAAGGCTGATTCATTGACTATTTTTCTCCAATGACCGATGAAATTTCGGGCCATCATAATCCTAGTTCGGATGTCGTGGGTGACCTTGGGAGGATCCCTCCAGCAGGCTGAGAATGATTGGTGAGTTAGTAATTTGTCATAAAAGTTAATAAATGAAACTAAGGATTCAGTTCCTAACCTCCCGCTCTAAAGACGTCTGAGACCTCTGTCTCCTCTAAGCACGTTAGCCAAGATCATCCCCAGTCGCCTGTAGCCCAAAACCAAATGTCTTTGAAGTGTTTGTTGGTCTGTGGGAGGTGTTGGGGTTGGTGCTCAGAGCGCCAATCCAGACCGTATTTATGTCTGACTCATGAATACGAACATCCCCTTATTCCATAATATTACTTATTTATGGTTGCACCTCTTGTCCTTATATACGTATTCGATCTGATTACGATTAGATTGAAACTAAATGTGGTTTAGTGATATGTATATATTAGACAAAGGCCCGATAATATAATGCAGTACACAGTTACAAAGTTAGTTTGTAATTGACATTGGGAAGTGTCACTGCTATATGAATATTATCAAACATAGTTCCTGGTCAAGATTTGCTAACACGGGTCGGTTAGTCAAATCCGTTGAGACCAGTACATGTCGTATATCGAGACTTGGTCCGATGGTTTATCCCAATGAACCATGAGTCTATGGAGACTCGTATAGACGTGTAGGTGTTTATAGTGGATAAACACTGAACGGCTCACCGAAGATTCTTAATGGATGATACACCAACGTCAATAAGAATCTTCTCGGGTTGAGTAGCATAGTGGTCCTTCGACTTGAGACACCACTGTGGATGTATGAGACATCCTCCACACTTAGATGGCAGTCACGTCACCGATCTATTTAGATCAGACCTCCGCCTGTTCGTTGGGTGTGGATCGATCCTCATGATATCCTGTGTGTGTCAAGATAGGATCCGTCAGTTCTGTGTACAGAGCATAGGTAGTCCATATATATTTAGCAGTCTGTTAAATCTGTGGCCACAGTATACATCGGAAGTAAGTTCCGAGTGTTATTTAGAGATTGCTAATAGATACGTCGACGAGATAATACCTATAGAGATTTGACGTTTACATCTATATCTCTAGTATTATCTGGATACCTGTGACGGAGGGATTAGACGTATGAAATGACCTCGACCTGTATGATTCAGCTAGTTTATCTGTGATCGTCATAATCTACGGCTGGATAGATTATGCACATGAAATTGGATTTCGTGACGGATATACCTGAATCTAGAGAGTCTCAATAATGAAACATACTCGTAGAGCACTAGAGCAACATTTATGAATAATGATGATTATTTATAAATCGTTTAATCGTTAAAAGAAAAATATATGCGAACGGGCCGAACCGTCATTTCCTAATTAATGTGTGTTTGTATTTAATATATGATATTATTAAATACACATTAATAAATAGTCAAATAAATGTATTTGACATATATCATCAATATATGTAATTGAGATATTTAAAGTAAATATAATACATATATTTGATATATTTGTATTTAATTAATTATTTAATTGTTAAATGATTAATATAATTAAAATATAAATATATCACCAAATGATAAAGTTAGGAAATGATTATAAGTTGCAATTGTTGACTCATACATTAAAGGAAAATGTTGTCAAATTGATTTTGACTTCTTAAGATATTTGTTCAAAATTGTTTGAAAAATAAAAATATCTTTTTCCTTTATTTTCTATTAAATTCGGCCAATACCTTAAGAAATATAAGAGTTATATTTTTTGGTTGCCTTTGTTGACTTAATTAAATATCTAATAAAGTTTTATTAAGATATTTATGCAAGTTGATTAAATGAAATTGCAAATGAAATTGAAATTGATTTTTCTTGTAAATGTATACACAATTTCGGCCAAGGGCATTTTTTCTCCTAAGTATAAATTGTTTTCATTTCACTTTCATTTCATAACCTAATACACTTTAAAGAAAACTCCATTAAAGGAAGCAAAGGATGCTAGAGAGAAAAGAAAGTAAAATCAAGAAAAGCTTGGAAAATGTTTGGGCCAAATTTGGTCCAGGGGTAGTTTCGTCATTTTACTTCAGACCCAATACTGGACGCACCCCTGAAGCCTCCTAATCAAACCCCAAAGACATAATGTCGGCCCAGGCCCGATGAACACCAACACCCATAACCGAAGGACCATCCAGAGGCCGGCCCACGTAACGCCTAAGTTCATAAACACCATTCATAAATTCAACAGTTTCCAGCCTACAACGGGCAAATGCAGTGAATATCCCGCATAAAGTCGACCGTTACCAAGACTCAACGGACGAGTAATCAAGTGCACACCCTCAGATAGGTATATAAGAAAGAAGGCTCCATGAGGACAGAGGGTCTGATAACATTCTCTCCAGAATTCATATAATCACCATCATACCGCCCTCACGGCATTCAACGGAGTTCAAGGTAGCATCTAACCTTGACCTTCCATCTACAACCTTTGTTCATTTACTAACTTGGGCGTCGAAGTGCCCCCGGCACCCACCACACCGGTGGGCAGTACTCCCGCTCACTCTACATCTTTGTTTTGCAGGATCGCTAGTGCCTCATCCTCACGAAATCTCGATTGTAGACCTCGGGCGAAAACCAGCGTCTACAATTTGGCGCCCACCGTGGGGCCCTGGCGATTCAAAGCATGCAAAGATCTCTCCATCTACGATCCTATCAATGGACATATCTGAACCATTTCACACGCTCCCTCCGATCGACCTAAGAATACCCTCTTAATCCCCAACATACCTTATCAACCAAGAAGTATTCTCCAAAATTGTCATCTATTCGAGACTGCTTAGGATGGTCATCATCTACTATAGATGGCATAGATATGATGTCATTCCCTTCAGACTATGTAAGAGGATTGCCGTCATTTCCAGACTACGTGAAAGAAGTGTTACCTCCATCAGACGACGTTAAGAAGATTCCCACCTCCTTCAGAAGACATAAATGGATTATCCTCAAATTCAGACTATATTCGACTAGAGTCCCGTGGACCAACATCAGGAGCAAGAAGCATCCTTTCAATGGAACCATTCTCCTTACCATTCACCTCATATGATGGGGTAATGTATTTGGCATAAGGATTGTCTCGGTCGACAGTACCCGGGTGAAGACTGGACGTGGACATCCTCATCAACCTTACCAGGTATGGCTTACACTTTTTGAGAATGTCTCAGTTGACATCGCTAAGGTATGGGGCTTATAGTAGGTGTTATAATATGATACTTGTTATGGGTGTCCCAGTCGACACTATAATTTAACCAATCAACAATACTACACACAGCTTGTCACAATCGACATTAGATGATTAGTTAGCAAATATTTCACTCGACACTCCACGTATGAGACCTGACACTCGTTTAAAATCCCATTCGACATGAGATAGAATAAGACTTAGCTTGACTAGGGTACCATTAGACAAACAACTTCATGCATATGATTTTCCATACTACGTGGGATGGTTGTTTTCTCCCCCAGAGGACATTAAAGGTCAGTCAACTTTTACATACTACGTTGATTTAACATTGTCGAGTCTATACTACATAGGGAATCTTTTACCATGCCTGGAATGAAAAATCATTGGAACCTACGACATGTTCAATCGACAAACCTTCATCTAGTAGGTAGGGTAAAAACTATTTTGGAACTCCAATGAGGTCCATTCGACATTAGGCTCTCAATTACTTTTGTTAGGTCTTGTAGAGTAAGGATGGTAGTATGAGGTACCAAACCCTCTTTAGGTCTACAGAAGTCAGGAATAATGACCTTAGACTTTCATCAACTCCAGTAGTCAAGTCCACTCGGCAGTAGACTCATGGATGACCTTGATGACATTCATCAAGCTCATCCCTTTGTAGCATGATGGACCTTCTTCAGGTCAATAATAAGTGAAAGCTTCAAGGATGACCGGTAGAGTAAAATTCCTTTTACAACTTAACCAATTCTTGCATTGTGATACGTCGTGTATTCTCTTTTGATGCGGTGCCAGTATATGTCTCCGGATCACGACCTATCTTTATCATTCTTAAATAAATTCACGTTGCCATTTTTCATCTCCTTATGCCTGTAATACCCACTAATCAAAGAAGCATATACGATACCTTGTACATAGAGAAACCTTGTGACTCAATTTCTATAGCGAAAGATTCAGACTCCATTTTTCGTTCTCTCTTACAAATACCACAGTGCAATAAGTTGTATTGATGAAATGTAAGCATCAACCCTTTTCTCTTATGCATTTTATCGAAAACTTCCATAACCTTTGCTTAAATACCCATATTCTAACACGAGCACGTTTAATAGGAACAAAATCTATTGAAATAAGCTTATATCCAATTGCATAATCTAATTCCTATTCTTAAAAAATTATTATGAGAGAATTCAAATTAGCCAAGCAAGAACATCCTTCTGACAAACCGAAAGAGGTGACAGGGTTGGCCAAATTTAGACCAGTTTCCTTATCAGAACTCCATGGGTACCCAAACCAAAGTTGATACCATCGTAGGGACAAAGCAATTTGTTGTCGCCTGAAGTCGATTGAATGGGTGGGATTGTGTTCGTGGCGGCTCTACTTCAAGTTTACAACTTGGTACTAGCAAGTTCTAGGCTTTTTGGTTGACATGCTTTTGAAAATCACCTCTCAAAATGTCGTATCCTTACCACGCCCTTCACCGTATGTGACATCGTTCATCAACGTAATGAGTTCATCTCCTACGATGGAACTGAAATCAATCACACAGCCTCAGGAAGTGAAAATGACACGACAGATCCGGAAAAACACATTCCACGATCTAAGCCTACAGCTCCATCAGCTGCATTACCAAGAACAGCACAGCAACCGCTATGGGCACCAGAAGCTGTTAAACAGTCTTGCCAGGGGACACGATTCCTTACTTATTGGGCATCCAGCCTCCCACAGTCATCCGTATCAAACCAAATCCCAATCAAGCACATACAACAATTGAACCAAAACACAAAATTAGAACAAAAGTCCCACATCGTCTGTTGCAACACAAAAGACCAGAAACAGCCTCGACCAAGAACAAAATTATGCCCGTTCGACAAAACTACATAAGTGCCCTACTCAACTTGGCAGAGGTTTCAATTGACACGACAAGCATATATGCCCAATTTTGGTTGAAACCATAGTCGACGAGATGCAAAGAACGTTTGGGAGAAATTTCATTCGACACAAGCAACAGATATTCCCTAGTTATCATTCGACAGGATGTAAGCTGACATCAAGATTCATCAATTCTCACAAGCTATGTTTCTGATGGATGTGAAAAATATAGCTTGATACTCAATGATAAAATCCCACTCGACAGCACGAGCCGACAAAACAGATTCATCAAAACGATCTTCAAACAGCACATTGGACAATATCTCCAGACGACAGGTCTGAAATCACCCACCCGATTATTCAAATACACCGTCGATCGGATCAGATCCTTTTCCGAAAAATCCTCAGAATTCGACGACGCATTGATCGCCATCACCAGATGCACTTCAAACTCATCTTTCGACGTCGTGTAGTTAGTTCGATTGGCTGACGACACCGCGGGGGCTGGCGATGACGTTGGCGCCGTAGCTGGTGATTCAATGAAGTGAGAGTGGGCCAAGACTGCACCGGCTCGTAATCAGCGGCGCATGACGAGGTCGAAGCTAGGGTTTCGTTCGCCAGATTCGACTCGTGGTTGCTGCCTATGTGTAGCAACCTCATATGATTCTTTAGACTCTGATTGTCGAGAAAAGGATACCGAAGAGGCTGATCCATCGTGCACCAGAGTTTCACTCGACTTCTTTCCAAAGTCTGATCCTTAATCAAACCTAGTTATTTTCAATTGAGCTTGGTTTGGGCCTACAACTTGGGCCCGTTTTTGGAAAGCTCATAGTTTAGGCTGAAATCATTTTGTCATAACAAGCGTAGACAGGAATACAAAATACTCGATGTCGTTTGACAAAAGATCCAAAAAAGAAATCCACTCAATAAAAAGAATTTCACAAGCGGCAGAATGAAAATAGACGACAATGAAGACTCACTGTCATATGACTTATATCTTCCTGGACTCATCAAGTCCAGTCGACCGGGGACATCCCCCATAAACTCATGTCGAGTCAAAGTTGTAGACATGGATTATACATGTCGTATGACTTACATCTTCCTAGACTCATCAAGTCCAGTCGACCGGGGACATCCCCCATAAACTCATGTCGAATCAAAGTTGTAGACATGGATTATACATGTCGTATGACTTACATCTTCCTGGACTCATCAAGTCCAGTCGACCGGAGACATCCCCCATAGACTCATGTCGAGTCAAAGTTGTAGACATGGATTATACATGTCGTATGACTTACATCTTCCTGGACTCATCAAGTCCAGTCGACCGGGGACATCCCCCATAAACTCATGTCGAGTCAAAGTTGTAGACATGGATTATACATGTCGTATGACTTACATCTTCCTGGACTCATCAAGTCCAGTCGACCGGAGACATCCCCCATAGACTCATGCCGAGTCAAGTTGTAGACACGGATTCCACATACCGTATGACTATTATCTTCCTGGCCACATCAAGTCCAGTCGACTGGGGACATCCCCCATAGACTCATGCCGAGTCAAATTGTAGACACGGATTCCACATGCCGTATGACTATTATCTTCCTGGCCTCATCAAATCCAGTCGACTGAGGACATCCCCCATAGACTCATGCCGAGTCAAGTTGTAGACACGGATTCCACATGCCGTATGACTATTATCTTCCTGGCCTCATCAAGTCCAGTCGACTGGGGACATCCCCCATAGACTCATGCCGAGTCAAGTTGTAGACATGGATTCCACATGCCGTATGACTATTATCTTCCTGGCCTCATCAAGTCCAGTAGACTGGGGACATCCACCATAGACTCATTTCGAGTCAACTTGTAGACATGGAAGTCACATGTCGTATGACTGATATACTGACCTTCATCTGGTCCAAACGATCGGGTACTTCCCCAATGACTCTAGTAGAGTCAAGTTCATTTTCCCGACCATCATCTGGTTCGGTCGACTGGGTACTTCCCCAATGACTCTAGTAGAGTCAAATTCATTATCCCGACCATCATCTGGTTCGGTCGACTAGGTATTTCCCCAATGACTAGCAGAGTCAAGTTCATTATCCAGACTATCATCTGGTTCGGTCGACTGGGTACTTCCCAATGGCTCTAATAGAGTCAAGTTCATTAACCTGACCATCATCTGGCAGCATCAACACTAGAGTACACCAGCGACACATGCGTCAAGTACTCTCCAAGCCAATGACTCTTGACTTAGAGAGTATGGGACAAACTGTTTGGGCCAAATTTGGTCCAGGGGTAGTTTCGTCATTTTACTTCAGACCCAATACTGGACGCACCCCTGAAGCCTCCTAATCAAACCCCAAAGACATAATGTCGGCCCAGGCCCGATGAACACCAACACCCATAACCGAAGGACCATCCAGAGGCCGGCCCACGTAACGCCTAAGTTCATAAACACCATTCATAAATTCAACAGTTTCCAGCCTACAACGGGCAAATGCAGTGAATATCCCGCATAAAGTCGACCGTTACCAAGACTCAACGGACGAGTAATCAAGTGCACACCCTCAGATAGGTATATAAGAAAGAAGGCTCCATGAGGACAGTGGGTCTGATAACATTCTCTCCAGAATTCATATAATCACCATCCTACCGCCCTCACGGCATTCAACGGAGTTCAAGGTAGCATATAACCTTGACCTTCAATATACAACCTTTGTTCATTTACTAACTTGGGCGTCGGAGTGCCCCCGGCACCCACCACACCGGTGGGCAGTACTCCCATACAGTTTGGGTAATTAAATAAATATGTTTATTTAATTAATCCGAGAAAAAGTTTTGAAATCGGAAAATTTGATTTTCCACCGCTTCCGCTGTGTTACCGAATTCTGCCCCTAAAAACCCCTACAAAATGGTCCTTGATGAGGGCGGGGACGTCGGCATATGAAGAAAGGTAGTATCAACCATGATGGGATCTTGGGTTGGCCTTCAGTTTGTACAGTCTTTTTATCTCCTCGAAGGTCGGTTCTCCGAGGCCTGCCTTGTGCCAGATCATATATAAGCCGGCCAGTATTCTCCTGCTGTTCAAGTTTAGCTAGTAGGGGGAAATCTCCATCCTGGCTAGCATCCCCGCAAAATATGGTTGAATGGGCAGCCGAAGACCGCATTCGAACAAATAAGGAAGAAGGGCCACCGAGCCGGAGTCAGGTTGGCTTGCGCATTCGAGCAGGCCCGGGACCTCAAGGGCTATGTCAATTGGGATCTCGTACTGTTGACGGAGTACGCCCAAGGCATCTTCCGTGATGGTTGAAGGTCGGTCCATGTCCAAGGCAGAACAGTCTAATTCGCCCGGTTCAGGGTCTTTCTGAGGAATTCTGTGGTGATAGGTGCCATTTTCTTCTTGAGAAAAGGTTGGGGTAGTATCTAGCTCCTCTAGGCTGGGTGCTCCCGAGCTGGAGGAGGATTCTTCAGTTTGAGGAGGTTGAGGTTTTACAGGCTTGGCCGAGGAGGATTCGGCGTCAGACATTCCTGACAATCGCAATGGACGAGAAGGTTAGTTAATGGTCAGTTTGAGGCATTGCGGGCTCAAGAGCTACTCTAACTTTCGGGAACCTAGGCCTAAAGTCTCTAAATGTCATAGCAATGGCCACACACATCAAGTCTCTTCCTAAAAACACCAAAACCAAACACAAAACACAGGAAACCGGAAACACATACATCTTACCCCACTACCCATCCTCCAACAAGATAACATATGCGTCATACACTCAATATCCTACCCGAAACATACTTTGCAACATGGAACAAAAAGATAAACATGTTAGAAGAAGTGAAGAACATGAAAGTAGACAAACGTTCGCAAGCGACAAACAGTTATGGTGGATTACAGTGAATAAAAAGAAGGAGGTCGAGCAGAAACTTACTTGGTTTGAGTAGATGTGATGTTGGACTGATCTGGTCGGGCTTGAAGATTGCTGGTCTCATGAATGAAGAGAGCTTTTGCACTTTGAGAATTCAGATTTTCGTAAAAGAGAGAAAAGAGCGTTGTCTTGCATTCTTATAGTCAGCTCGGGGCATTTTTGGCCGTCGGATCGGGGAGAGTCTTCGGATGTGCGTCGCGTGTCGCCTTCGGGCTCCATCTGCTCGGAATAAGATTAACGATTGAGATTGAAAACTTTTCGGCTGCCTCGTGAAAGATCGATTATTTTGGTTTTTGGCGAAAGGACCACAGATGTTTGACAAGTGTCACGCTCGAGTTAAACCCTAGAGGTGATTTGATGAGCATTTAAGAGGATGTGATGGCTTACGGTTCACGAGGGACGGCTACCAGAAAGGTAAAATGGGTATTTGCTTCAAGTTGGGGAGTCACTTGAAGAGACATCAGAATTCTCAGTGACCGAGCACATGAAGATGACCGAGGACGACCCGATTGAGGGTCGAGGTCGTTTCCTGTAACCGACCACCCACTGGCTGATCAACACACTTCCAATTTTGTAGTTCTCGATACCAACTCGTACACTCGTTGGAACCGATAACTAGGGGACATATGTTGATGGAGATTTCTGTAACTAAGAGAAGAGAGTCCGGACACAGTTTCCCGGATCTGGCCGACCAGGGGACACAACGCGGTGTAGATTTCAGAGACAGACAACCTCAGAGCCGAGGCCGACCACAGTAGACCGGCGGCTCGGTTTGGTTTTATCTTACATTCTGTAACAAGTTGATGAGCTCAGATATTTTGGGTCAGAACGGAAACAGTTTGGCTAGTTCGGCAGATAATCTTTCCGACCACTGAAAGACCGACGTGTGAACGGGGTAGTTTGAACTCCTAATTGTGGTATGTATCATCGCATGGGATCTTTCCAGGCTGACACCATTATTGTTGCGTGTGGCAGTGTGTAAAGTAAGGTGATGTGACAAGCCGTCAGGTGACATATTTACTTTCGAAGAAGACAGTTTTGGGGCAGAGAACCCGTCAATCAGCCGGAGAATCACGTGGGTGATGTCATGGAAGCAGGGGAATGGTGTTGTAACTCAATGAGTATATAAAGGAGAGTTATTTCATTTGTAAAGGGATAGCGAAATTTGTAACAAAAAGATGGAGTACTACTTGTAAAAACTTGAAAGGCAAACAACTCGGTTCTGCTTAGATCTTCCTTGAAAACATGTCGGCCGAGCTAGTTTTCGTAATAAAAACAACACCACACTTTATGCCCATGGACGTAGGATGGACTTACTCCGCCGAACCACGTTAAACTCTCTTGTCGATTTTTGTGTTTTCTTTGCATTTTTGCTATATTTGTTTTTGGTCCCCCATAACTAATCAAATTCAAGGTTGAAGGAGGGTTGTCTCGGGAGGATTTTCTCGAAACTGCCAATGGGACGAAAATCACTCGGTGGATGTTTCTCACTTTTATTTATTTATTTTTATTAATATTAACTTTATCATCCAGAAAAGGAAATTTCTCATCCATGTAATATCTGTCTCTATGTAAATTAATCATGCTAGACTGGCAGGTAAGAAAGTATTCTTAGAAATAGTGAACGGGTTATAGGGCAAAAAAGGGTAAAATAGTCAAAATAATATTTTTGTTTAGGTTCCTTTCAAAAATGTCGTAACGAAAATTTTGATTCGACGGGGTCTATTTCTAATTTTCTATCACAAAAGATATAATTTTTAAAATTAAATCTATAAAATAAAAGGGGCAAAATTAACATTTCAATATACACCCTTATTTTACTCGCAAATATTTGTTCGGGCATGGGGTCTGTTCCGCGTCCGCCCCTGCGTTTGAAAAAGAACGTTAATAAAAATTGTTCGCAAAATCTTTATTTTTCTCCATGGCTCTGTCAAAAGTTAAAGGAAACCCGCGAAACTGCTACAATTCAATCAAAGAGCTCTGTTTTAGCTCAAAATTTGAAAGACTCATTTGCATCAAATCTCAAAACAACAATACTCTCTCCTCAGAAGCCATTGAAATCGCCGATAAATTCATTTATATCTTCACTAGACAACCATTTTCTCCAAATAACTCAGAATTGATCAATCTCTCACCAAAGCTCACCAATAAAGTTGTTGAAAACGTGTTAAGTAATTTAAGGAGCTGGAAACTAGCTCATTTGTTCTTTACTTGGGCGTCGAACCAATATGGGTATAAACACAATATATATACTTACAATGCCATGGCTTCGATCCTATCACGTGCTCGACAAAATGCCCCACTTAGAGTTTTGGCTCAAGATGTTGTGAATTCCCGATGTTTTATGCCTCCTGGAGCTTTGGGTTTTTTGATTAGGTGTTTGGGTAGTGTAGGATTGGTTGAAGAAGCTAATACGTTGTTTGATCTAGTTAAAAGCGAAGGTCTTTGCATACCGAATAATTATAGCTATAATTGTTTGTTAGAGGCTGTTTGTAAATCTAGTTCTGCTGACTTAGTTGAGATGAGATTGAAAGAAATGCGTGATTACGGGTGGGGTTATGATAAATACACGTTGACGCCCGTGTTGCAGGTTTATTGCAATTCTGGCAAGTTTGATAAAGCTTTGAGTGTTTTCAATGAGATTTTTGATCGCGGCTGGATTGATGAACATGTTTTTTATATCTTGTTGGTGTCTTTTAGTAAGTGGGGTGAGGTGGATAAGGCATGCCAGTTGATTGAAAGAATGGAAGATTGCAATATTAGATTGAATGAGAAGACATTCTGTGTGTTGATTCATGGGTTTGTGAAGGAGTCTAGAGTGGATAAGGCCTTGCAATTGTTTGATAAAATGAAGAACTCAGGTTTTGCTTCTGATGCTGCAATATATGATGTAATGATTGGAGGTCTCTGTAAGAGTAAACAACTTGAAACGGCATTACAATTTTACTCGGAAATGAAGGAATTTGGCATTAAGCCTGATGTTGGGATAGTTTCAAAGCTTATAACTTCTTGTTCTGATGAAGGAGCACTGAATCAGTTGCTTAAAGAAAGCCGGGAGGATATGAATGTTAACACTATGACTCTGCTTTGCAATTCTATCATGAGTATTCTTGTCACAAATGGTTCAATAGATAAGGCTTATAAACTGCTTCAAGCCATGATCAGGGACGAACCTATTGCTGATGTTGGGCTAGAGATGCTCATGAGTTTTAAGGTAACAGTTTCCCCAAATACTGCTTCTTTTGGTATTGTAATTAATACTTTATTGAAGGATGGAAAGCTGGATTTGGCTATAAGCCTCTTCCGAGATATGGTTCGAATTGGTTGTAAACAAAATGTGCTACTTTATAACAATTTAATTGATGGGCTATGCAATTCAAATAGACTGGAAGAAAGTTACGAGCTTTTGAGAGAAATGGAGGAATCAGGTTTTAAACCAACCCATTTTACTCTCAACTCAATATTTGGTTGTCTGTGTAGAAGACAGGACATTTTAGGAGCCATTAATGTTGTGAGGAAGATGCGTGTTCAAGGACATGAACCATGGGTGAAACATACTACTTCACTTGTCAAAGCACTATGCAGACATGAGAAAGCCATGGAAGCATTCAGATTTCTTACTGATATGGTGCAAGAAGGTTTCCTACCTGATATAGTTTCCTATTCAGCTGCTATGGGTGGCTTAGTTGATATTAAAAGAGTTGATTTAGCTTTGGAGCTATTCCGTGATATATGTGCTCGTGGGTGTTGTCCTGATGTAGTAGCTTACAATATAATAATAAGTGGGCTATGTAAGGTCCATAGGGTTGCAGAAGCCCAGGATCTTTTCAATGAGATGATCAAGAAGGGGCTCATTCCCTCAGTTACGACCTACAACTTGCTGATCAATGGATGGTGCAAAAGTGGTGATATTGATCAGGCCATGCTTTTTCTTTCCCGGATGTTTGAAAAAGAAAGGGTGCCAAATGTGATTACATACACAACTTTAATAGATGGGTTATGTATTGCTGGAAGACCTGATGATGCTATCATGCTTTGGAATGAAATGGAGGGAAAAGGGTGTGCACCCAACAGGATTGCTTTCATGGCTCTTATTCATGGTCTTTGCAAGTGTGGTAGGCCTGAGGCAGCTCTAGTTCATTTCCGTATGATGAAAGAGAAGGGAATGAAACCTGACACATTTGTTTTTGTAGCTTTAATAAGTGCTTTTCTTTCTGATCTAAATCCACCTTTGGCTTTTGAAATATTGAAGGAGATGGTTGATAAAGGAAATTTTCCAGATCCACTCGATAAGAACTATTTGATTGTCAGGGATGCAATAATGAAATTGTCAGAAGACACCCGAACCGCTCCACATGTTAAAAAACTTATTAAAGAGGGCAGCATTCCGACCGTTAATCTATTTGACACTGGAAGTGAAGGTGGAATTCAACCTACTATTCCATTAGAATGAGTGATTTAGATTGTTGATTTGAGCTTAAAGAAATCATTTATTTGTCTATTGTTGTGTCTGGGTTGAAGAAGCTATCCTGCTGGGTTGGGGTGATGTATTATTTTCCAAAATAGAGAAGCCATTACTTGTTCTCATCGTTATAGACTACGCCCTGCAGCAGCGTCTGAGGTACATTCCTTGGGACTTTCTTCAATTCATTTACTTGTATCCAAATTAATCTTTGTGAAATGGATACAGAGCACATAATACAATAGAGTCTAATAACTTTACAACTCATTCCATTAGTTGGAGGTAATCTGATTGCAGTATCAGTTTCTTTGGTGAATGGAAGTATAATTAGGAGTGAATTTAAAAATTAATTATATATTCTAAATACCCGTGTTAATGTGGAAATTTTTAATGACAGAAGACGATAAAGTAAAGATACCATTTAATTTGGGTTTGGGTGGGGTGAGGGTGCATTATTTAAGAAAGAGACTTAGACTTTCCTTAAATTTATATATATATATATATATAAAGTGGAGAGTGAATCTTTTCAAATTGCAACTAAGAGCTGTTGTGTTTCTAATTAGGAGTGAATTTGTTAATGTGAATAATTTTAATGACACAAGAAGATAAAATAGAGATAATACATGTGGAGAGTATGAATCTTTTCAAATTGCAACTTTAGAGAAGCAGAACTTGGTGAAGTATTGGCGTGGTTTAGTATAGTATGAGAGCGTAGAGTTGATTGGCATAATAAATACCTACAAATTGCTTTTGTTATGCTCTTATCTCAACCATATATAACCAGTTTTGTTACGGTCAATAAAGGAACTGAAAAATTCCCTGTATTCATAAGTTGCCTGATTGCTATCATATGCAATTTATCTTATGTTTAGCTATTTGTAGATAATAAATCTTTTTTAACTCCTTACAAGTTACATCTATTCTCTCTCTCTCTCTCTCTCATACTATAGAACTGATTTCCAATCCTATTTATAGTGTGTGATATGCTATTTGTTCCGCAAGTTATAGAGCCATATGTCCAAATTGTAGATATGGTACATACATAGACTGTCTCTCGTCTAATACTAAAGTTACTATCACAAAAGAACAGATGATGGAAGGGACAGACTCCTTACATGATTGGATATTGAGTTCACCCCTGATTTAATTATGGCTATTTTAGACCATCTTTCTTTTACAATTTAGTTCTTGATCCAATTACTTGCTCAATTGAATTTACATATAATATTCTTTCAAGGAAGAAATAAACATTTGTACTAACGTCCTTAGTTTTCAGCTATGTACAATCTTCTCCTTCGGGTTGCCAACCAGACCATGTAAAGCCTGAGGCTCTCAGCACTTACACAAGTTGTAAGGCGTGCGCTAACTGAGGTCTAAGTTAATGTTTGGGTTCCAAATTGGTGGCAAGACTTGTGAAATGATCTGCAAGAGACATGACACACTGGTAAGTGCACCCTAGAATGGTTTCATTTTGACTCAATTACTTGCAGAGATCGATGAACCCTGACCGGAAGGAAGTTACTAGAATGTTAAATCTGATTAAGATTCGAAGCCCGACCATCCCTTAGTAAATCGGCTGTGTTAAAAGAAATTCACTTGAAGATTGATTTTGCCCTATTTATAATTTGATGTAAAAGGAATATAGAGATGTGCAAGACCAGTTAGGTTTTATTTTTTTAACTTTAATCAATTTATTTTTAGTTGTATTATTTGAATAATTATGGTATAGTAATAGTTGAATGCTTCGTTCAATTTTTATTGAAACGTGTCTGTTAGCTAGACCCGGCCACCGGTTCGATTTGGTTTCGAACCGGAACTGAACCGAACGGTTTCATAATCTTGTGAAACCGGAACTGAACCGGATCAACCTTGTGGAACCGGAACGGAACTGGACTTGATGGTTCCAGTTATTTTTTAAAAAAAATTGAAAATTAATTTTAAAAAAATAGAAAATAGATATTATTAATATTATCAAATACAAATAATGAAAAAAAATATTAATTTGAATTATTAAAAGAATTTAAACTTAAATTTATAAAAACTTAAGTTGCATAGGTACCATGAGAGGAATCAAAACTCACATAGTTCCATTATATTTTTTAGATAGTTAACTTCATTACAATTATTTACTCATCATCATTATTTGTTCCTGCTATTGATCCTTTAGCTCTCGTCCCGCTTGCAGATACATTGTCGAACAAGTGTTTAAAATCATCCAGAGTATCTTCTTGTTGTCTTAGATCAGCTCGAGACTTAACTTTTTTTCTTCGTGTACCGACACTTTGGCTGCTCTCTTGGGTTGAGACATTGGACATGATGTTCTCAGATGATTTTGTCATTTTTTTTGTTAATATTGAAGAATTGTAAAATTAAAGGGTTATTTACGTTTTACTATTAAAGTTATGATAAAATAACAATTGGGTACAATGAATATTAACATATTACACTTTACTACTAAACTTATATAAATTTTAACATTTTACTACTTTTTCATCTAAACCGTTAGTTGACCGTCAGTTGACCTTTAAAAGGATTGTTTTATCCTCAAAATAAAATAAAAGTAAAAATTACAATTATACCCTTTAAAAACATATATAAATCTTATATATACCAATAAAAGAGATGCAATCAACAATCACATTTATAAAAATACTTTAGTCTCTAAATTGTCCATAAAACCCAACAAAATAAATAATTTAATTTACCAAAATAATTTAATAATTAACTTTCTAATAATATCCAAAATACTTTAAAGTATAATAATAAAAGAGATGTACTAAAGAATCAGTAATTCTTTGTTCAATTATATTATTGACAGTGGAGGGAAACAATAAAGACAATGAGTAATCGTATTGTCAATATTTTTTTTTAGTTATTATTTTTGTTCTTTCTTTCGTAATGACAAAATTACCCTTAATTTTTTAGAATATAAATTTATAATAATTTATGGGTTAAGACTTTTTATCCTTACGATGTCAGTATGATGTCATGGTCAACTGACGTTCAACTAATGGTTTGGATGAAAAAGTAGTAAAATGTTAAATTTTATATAAGTTTGGTAGTAAAATGTAATATGTTAATATTCATAGTACCCAATTGTTATTTTATCATAGCTTTATTAGTAAAACTTTAGTAGAATTGGATTGAGAGAATTAAGAAAATTGAGAGAATTATTAGTGTGTAAACAATTGAATTATGACATTTATTTATATATTATTTAGTTAATTTTGTGATGTCTAAATTTCCCTTAAAAATAGTCGTTTTATTACTGTTATTGAGGATAATTTAGACATTATATATATATATATATTATATATATATATTTATATTTATTTATTTATTTATTTGGCAGGGAGTCGAGCCGTTGGCCTTGGCAAGGCCAACGACCAGTGGCGGAGCCACTTGCCCACTATTTAAAAAAAAAAAAAAATTATATATATATATTATAAAATTTAAATAATTAAACAACACCCATAAATATATTATTTATTAATTTTTTGAGTTGTATTTTTTAATATAATATGTAGGCCCAAGCCCAAATTAGTTAAACAAATTCCAATACACTTTTGCATCAATCTTATTTCTTAAACATATCTAAAATAATTATATTTAATTTGTATGTGTATAGACAATTGACTATTTTTCATTTTAAATTCACTCATTTATGTGTTTTTCCATTTGCAAAAGAATAGAGATTCCATTACATTTAAATAAAAATAAAAATAACTATATTTATACTTAGGTTTGGTTATTGATCTTCTAATTTATTGATATATTTGTAGTGATTCTTTTACTAAACCACACTGTGTATAGTTGTTATGTGTAAAATATTCACATATTAATATAAATATAATTATTTTGTATATATTTTTGTATATTTATATTTGTTCAAATCACAAATATTACGTTTTACCACTAGAATTTTAATAATTTAATTAAAAAAGTGATCAAATCTACAATAAATTAGCGGAAATTTAGTATATAATATACTACATAAAATTAAAATACATAATTTTAAAAATAAATTTTTACTTAAATTTTTAGGGTAAATTGATATTTTTAGAAATTATGGATAAAAATATAATTCTGAAAATTTTGGGTTAATTTATAAGTTTAGAAATTAGAGGCTATTTCATAATTTTCAATAGTATATGGATCATCTTGTAATTTCAAAAAATATGTATGAATTCATTATAAATTATTTTGGTAAGAAAAAAATTTAGCCCCCGCTGACTAAAATTTCTGGATACGCCACTGCCAACGACTCATAGTCGTTGGTAACGGTTTCAACCGGAACCGTTATGATTCTGGTTGGAACTGTGGAACCTTATGGTTCCTTGAACCGTAAGGTTCCGGTCCGGTTCCTTGGAATCGGAAGGTTTCAACTATTCCGGTTGGAATCGTTGGAACCGTCCGATTCGGCTAAGGCGACCCTAGTTCGATTCTGATTCCAAACCAAAATTGTGGCCGAGTCTACTGTTAGCTAGGTAGGACATGTACTTGATAAACATAATATAAGAGCAAATCTTGTATTCAAATCTTTTACGTTTCATGTTTTGTCATTTATCTTAATAGTTTCCCATTGACCGTCTCTAATGGGTGTGGCCTAGTGGTAAATGGTTTAGTATTGTTTGTCAGGTCTTGTATTCGAGTCTAATGATGCATTTTTTTATAAAAATGTGGGGAAGTGTATTTCTTGTAAGAATGTAGGACAACCAGATATTTTACCTATTCCGTTTAAATACAAATAGAATGATTTGATGATAAGATTTTCAACCTTAAATTTTTTTTTTTCCCACTGACCCCGTAACTGCGGTATTGGGGGATAAATTATACCTGGTCAGATTTTATTGACTTTAATTTCTGAGAATATGGATACGGTAGCTTAATTTGGGTACCATAGTCGGATCCAAAGTTCAAATTGACAACTCCATGTGAAACCTGGTATTAGTTGTGTCATTGCCATCTGCATTATTTCGTCATTATGCCAGTGACACGTTCTTTATTTTACAGTCGGTTTTGTCATTTTTTCCCTTTTTTGTTCCATACACTTCGTGGAGAAGAATACCAAGTCTAATTAAATGACTGTTTAGTGTAGAGTTTAATAAGTTTATAAAAATTAGCTCATAGAAGATTATATTTAAATACTATATCAAATACATAATTAATATTAGTGTTAATACTAGTTTATATCCTCACAAAATTATAATATCACAACATGAGATTATTTTTCTACTAATTTATATTATAATTTATATTCCTTGATTTAAATCTAATTTATAGTCTCATTGTAATATTCTTTAATAAAATCAGCCAACCTATTTAATTTCTTTAGGACATTTTATACCCCTTCTAACCAGGGGCAGCTTCAAAAATGGAGTGTCTATATCCAAGTTATTCCATAATTTTCTATATATACATATATATATATATATATAATATATATATATATATATATATAGATATATATATATATATATTTAAAATAACAATAATAAAATATTTAATCCATTATATTATCAAAAGTGGGACTTATAGCTAGTCTAACGTAAATGGTGTATTATTTCTAAATTGAACATGGGTTTCAACTATGAATTTATGGGCTAGGAGTTATCAAATTTAAGTTTTAATATAAATAAAGTTGGTGATTTTGTTAATAAAATATTTAGAAAATATTAATAATACATATAGCCAAAAATATATACACCTGACATAACCGTAAATTATGTTTAATTAAAATCTCAAAAGAGTTATATTAAATTATTATTTTTATCTAATTCATATTTATGGTTTTGATTGAATAAAATGTGAGTGAGTGATGGGTGTTTAATAAATAAAAATATAAACACAGAACTATCAACAATAAATATGTTAAAAAACTCAGCTTAGTTCTAAAAGATTCACCAAATATTATGAAAAATGATATATGTATAAATGAATAATAAAATGGTGACAAAAATTAATTATAAAATACATATACTATATCGAAACTTTATGATTAGTTTTTACCATCCTTTCATACATATATTACTACATCAAATATTATTAGCTAGTAGCTATAGGTTATTTTAATCGTAGAAAAATGATAAATGAACATGCACATCAAATTACATATAACTAAAAATAAAAATAAAAATAATTTGTATCATGTAATTCTATTTTTTATTTTATAGTGAATTTATATTTTTTTTTTGGTGTTTACGTGTAATTTATTGTTGATATCATTACTTTTAATCTTAAAATAAAAAAATGTGGACTTTTGGGTCAACGTAGAGAAAGGAAGACAAAGCCAAAAAGAATAGCGATCACTAGTGAGGTAAAGGTAATTATAACAAGAGTCACTTGGAAGCTTGCCAAAAAAACAAAAACCTGAACCCCCCCATTAAGGAATCATCATCAACCTTATTTATACATATTGTGAATTGAAGTTTTTGAAGGTTTCATTCCAAAAAGCAAAAAACAAAACACACACCTCCTCCAATCCTCTGAACAAATCAAAGGGTTTGCTATTTTATATTATTAGCTAAAACCATGGCAGGAGAATTAGCCATAGCTCAATATGGCTACAAAACCCATAAGCCTTCAGGTCTCTTAAACAGTATATTCATGTACACAGTGAACATGGCAGCAAAGACACTTGTTTCAGTCGCCCAAACCTCTAAAGCTGAGGATTCAGTGAAGTGGAAGACCACTGATCATTTGAGGTTCATGGTCATGCTTATGACTTGGCTTACTGTTTGGGTTCTTAGGGTTTTGATGGATCATTTCCCTATTACCTCTTTGCCTTGTTATTCTATCGGTTCGTTTGATTCAATACTATCATCATCATCATCATCTTCTTCTTCATCAGCTTTGGCTTTGCCATCTTCTGCTACTTCTTCACTTGATTTGGTTCTCTGTGAAGAAGTTGATGGACCTTCAATTAAAGCCCTCGGTAGATCACTTACCCATGTAAGTACACTTGCATATATGCCAACTTCTTTTTCTAATTATCTTGGTTCATATTTTAATTATTTGATTTCAAATTACTTTTTGAGTGCACAATTAATTTCGTTAGTTCAAAATTTGTATACTAGTCCATATATTTTTTCAGGGGCAAGCTTTATGTGTCTAAACTCCTCTTTCACATTAACAAATTAATTATTTACCAAAATTCAATTATATAAATTATACTTAGATTGATTGGGTACATAAATTTAGAGGTGGCCTGTGTATAGGCTGTCGACGACCCCTGGATTTATGAACAATAGGCACCAAATTATATGTATTGACAGAATTTTAGTAAATATATTAAAGGTTGTGGACCCTTATGAAATTATATGTATTCAATTCAAATATGCACTGCCGTTTGTACGTGCAGAAAATCTATAATATAACGGAGGTTTCATGTTATCCGTACAATAATTTAATAATCTGTTGGTAAATATGTTAAAATATTAAAAAATAACTAAAAAAAATAAATATTAAATTATATGTCTCAGTTGTACGTGACGTGATAAGGGGGATCGTTGTAGGAGATTTAATTGATGATGGGCTATTGAGCAGGTGGCAACGTTTGAACAAATGGATGACACGTCTCTGCATGCAAATTTTAATACTCAGCCACGTAAAAAATAGATTCAGAACATTTGTCTTGTTCTTTCAACTAACTATTTTTGATTTTATTTTCCTGGGAAATAATAAAGAGTAACGTACGACTTATTAACTTCGCATTCTTGATGGTTAATTGTGATACCAGTCTCAAGTCTTGGTTTACCAAAAACAATACATTAATTTCTAATTACTTTTCAAATTTTAATATATTCAGGTCCCTTAACGGCCTGTTTATTGATTTTACTACTCGTTTATCATTTTGTTAATCTGAAGGTGACAAAATGAATTTTGGTTTTAAAATTTGTAGAATGAATAAATAATATATAAATGTTGAAGTATATGCATATCGCCCTTAACCGGAGGCAGACCTATCTTTATTTTTTCTTCCTTGTCTAGAAAAAATATAATAATCTCTTTATTTGGATTCTTATTGAATTAAAATATTGATTCATTATAACTGTCTTTTGAGTATTTACTAGCGTTAAATTGGTTATTATTAAAATGCCTGAACCTGAAAATCTAGAAAATGATTGCATCCATGCATGATCCATCTAACAATTTCTGTCTTCTTAATTATATATGCTTCCTGTTCAATAGTTACTACTAGTAATAATTTTAATGCAACCTTGAGATGCTTTTGTGTTTTCACATGGTAAGCCGGTGGAAGATGAAATTTTACATTTTTTTTTTATGATTCTATTAACAGAATGTGTATTTTTCTAATATTATAATAAGAGACATTATGGATATATACTCTTCAAGAGTATTTTACTATTTTACAAGAATTTGTGTCATGAGGAATATATGATTGTGGAATGATAGGAGAATCAAGGACCGGAGGGAGGACAATTTTGTTTGTGTGAATTTAGAAATTATAATTTAATATTTCATCTTTAAAAAAAAAAAATTAACTATAAATCTTTAAATGTACAAAAGACAAAATTTGTGTTTTCCTTTGTTCAATATCCAGTTAATATATATCATTATATGCGAGTATTTTACCATATATTTACAAGAATTTGTGTCATATGGGCACCCATTGTATTTTCATATCGTGTCATAGGTGGTGTTTTAAAAAACTGAACTATTGATCATTAAAAAACTGAACTAATTAGTTGGATCGGTTGAACGGTGATTGAATTAGTGATCACTAGTTCGATCAATTGAATCGATAAAGTATATAATATTATAAATAATTTTAATTAATTAAAAATTATAAAAAATATTTAATTTTAATTTTTTTTTAAAGAACTTGTCGGTCCAGTTCATCCTAGTTTTAAGGGTTCAATCGAAGCGGACTCCCGATTCGATCAGTTCAACCTATTGATCGAGTCCGATTTTAAAACCATGATCATAGGAGCATCCAACACTTACGGTATTGGTATGGGCTTTTAATCCTGTCTAATATACTAGTTTACATGAGTTATCTATTAAATTCATTATTCGTATCCTCTACAAGAAGCAATATCATCACCAATCCAAAGTAGTGTCATTGTGATTGTGATTCGGTAACATTTTATAGATATGTATATTCAATGCAGATTTTGGCGCTTCTGAACGAGATCCCAGCCACGTCAAGCAAATACCAATTTGCAATGACAATGGCCGACAGAATAATGGACGGCAATGCCCGTCACGACCACGTCGAGCTTCTCGATGTGAATCGAATTGCCTTATCTTCAGCCTTCGCCCGCACTTCCAGCCTCCTATACCGTTCCCTGCAAAGCACCCTGTCCCAAGACGACTCCGGCTGGCCAGTACGCACTGTCAAGGCTCTACCCTTTGGCTCTTACGTGGTACCATATGTCAAGGGACTCAGCTCATGCTTCAACATGGTCATGTCCTGGGTAGACGCCGGCGGGTTTCGGTTGCCGAATAAGAAGAGGGATGCGGGACCATTCGGTGGCGGCTTTGCGGAGGAGCATGGAGAAGTAATGGCGGAGAAGTTGGCTCAGGAATTGTTGTGGATTACCAACAAGCTTAGGGTTTATGGTGCTGTTGAACAGGCTATTGTACAATGGAGTTGCTCACCGGGTCTTGCTTCTCTGTCTCTGACTGCAAGCCCCCGAGTCCAAGGCTTGATAGTGAAGATTTCAGGTAATGAATATCACACATCATCTATCTTAGATATGGAAAAAATGAGCGGATCCAAATTAAGGAGAAACTTCATCAACCATAATATAATTTTGTTTTCCTTTTTATTTCTATCAAATTTTTTGTTTTTGTTTTCCTTAATGGCAGGTATATTATTTGGAGAGCTGAAGGTAGAATACGATGAAGTGATTACAAGGGAAGTGAAGTTCAAAATACTAGTACAGTGGATCCCGCTGTTTTGCCATGCACGTAATGGGCTGGCATATCCTGTTTTATCAAGCTACGAGAAATTCGAAATAGAGAGAACAATGAACGAGGTGGTCTCCAGCTTACCGGCATTGGATCAAGAAGTGATACTCACAAATTGGGTACAAGACTTTGCCATTACAGCTTCAGATTGGCCAAATCTTCAGCTATCTTATGATCGATGGTGCCAGTCTGCTCGCCAGCTCGTTACTATATAGATTATACAAATATTAGAGATGATCAGTTCAATTAATCTAATATCGAAGATGTTACAAATAATAAAACTCACATTTCATGTCGTCGTATGTAGTTAATTTTTAAGTGTTGTATAATGGGATCGTTGGTAATGCTTGCTTTGCTTGTAATTTGGAGAACGGGTTAAATATTCTCTCTCTTTATGTCATTGTGTGTGTATATATATATATATTTGTGTATATATCATTGCTCAATTCGATGAACAAATATACAAGTACATGATGAAAATAAAATTTTCTTTTTCATTTATATGTCATTTGGTAGTATTTATCATTTTTCTAAATTGATGGTTGGAATATATTATTTCATTTTTGCTGGTAAAATTGTGATGGAACACATCGTATTGAAACTTTTACAAATTAATACTGTTTAATTTTTTTAGGTTAAAATATAATGTTCACATAGTGGCAAAACAAGATTTTGGTCGTCATAATACAGAAAATATATACTTAAATAGGGTATAATATAAAATTAGTAAAATTGATTGGTCAAATATGAGGAATACAATGTCAAAATCATAAACTTTAGTGGTCCAAAACACCTTTTAATCTCCAAAATTTAAAGAAACTGTAAGTTTTGGAGTCGTATTCATTATGCATGAAGCTTAATTATCTATTAGTGCGTGATGAAAGTATAATTAGAAGAAACCTGATTTGCTGCTAACAGAACTATAAGAAGAGCAAACAAATTCTTCTGTTGCAGTGAAACGACATGTCGTCGTCAAAGCCAAGAGCAAAACAGCATATACCATAATAAGTTTTGGACTTGAATTATCTTATTCAAAGTCAATAAACAAAATAAACGTGGGTTGACAGCCGACATGTCAAGGTTGCTCCCAAATTAAAAAATATATACAAAAAATGAGATTCAAAAGAAAGATGATATTATCAAGAATTAGTAGTATCTTGCTCGTTAATATATATTATTCTTAGGGAGAGCATCAATAACGGGAAAGGAAGGCGCGCGGTGGCCGTGGTCGGAGTATGTGGCGGCCGGCAAAGTGCATGACCTTCAAATTTTGGCAATGACCGGAACCACCAGGGATATTACTACAAGGAGAACCACCAATAGGGGGCACAGGAGCCCTTAAGGACTCGTTAAAAAAGTTCCTAAAATATTTCTGCAACAATAGTTTCTCATTATGCAAAGGTCTTGAGGCAGCAGCACCAAATTGTATTTCACATGAAGTGAACAAAATGATGAACACGAACAAAAATGTGTTTGTACTTTTGATGAATTCCATTTGATTGATGAACTTGAAGGGATATTTAATTTGATGTCTGCATTTATTGTGTACTTATATAGGGTCAGGGTTTCTATCAATTTGTTCAAATTATGTACATTGATTAATATGACTTGTGTGGAAAACTATTAGCTTGACTTGGCCTTGGTTTGAAGTTTGAACAAGTTAGATGGTCTAAAAATCTGGATCAAAAGATCAAACATACACAATACCTACAATATTAATAGGAGTAAAATTTCTTTATTTATTAAATTTTAAAAGAATGTATGTTTGAAAATGGTCATAATTAAGGGGTTTAATTTTAATTTTTTGAGCTTTAAGATAGATTATGTAAGATTTTTGCAATCTAAGCTTCTCATCAAATCATATAACATAGACTTTGGTAGTTAGAATAGTCACCGGGACTCTTGAAGTCATATATAGATGGCTTGAAAAAAACTTTGGTTCAAATGAAGCCACTGCGCGCGCCACTAGTTACAAAATTTAGCAGATAAATATTCGGGTATGATATTTAAAATATCATTCTTGAAGTCATATATTTAAAATATGTAAGAAATTATTAAATAAATTATAATTATAATTAATGCATGCAATTATATATATCATACATTTATTAATATTTGAATTATAATGGGCATTGAATTTGGGGATCGATCATGCCAAATGGGGTCTTAAACGCACATGTAACAAAGACTATATGAAGGCAAAGCTGAAATCTCATGCACGAGACAAATGCAAAAATGAAATTTGACTTCCAAAGTTTGTTGGTCAAAGTATTACTTAATTCGATGGTTCCTGTAACTTTCCTTTTCACTTTATCTAGTTATTATTGTACAAGATTATTATTTAGTTATTTCTACAAGATTAGTGTTGGGGGACTTTAATGCTAATCGATTGAAACTATGAAATAACCAAATTAAGACAAAGTCTTTAATTTAATTAGTACTCTTAGGGTGTGTTTGACGATGTGGTATATCATGTGCCGGATGTATATGTCATATCTCTCACAGCAGGCGGGCCCCGTACAGTTGTGGGGCCCGCCTGCTGTGAGAGATATGACATATACACCGCCTGTTGTGAGAGATATGACATATACACCCGGCACATAATATAATTTTCGATGTTTGACTCCATGAGTATTAAACTTCCTACATTGCATTAGCTAATACAATATAATATTTTGGCTTCAAAAAAGATCCATCCATTGTTGTCCTCAAGGGACGTGACTTGGTGGTATATGGCTCAAGATCCGACCTTGAGATATTGGTTCGAATTCAGAGAATATGTTTATTGTAATAATTGTTGTGATTCACATGATCACTCTTGAGTGTTTTGAGAAAAAACCGAATTAATTTCTATTACTATCAAGAATAGAATTACAAGTTTACAAAGTATAAACTTTACAAAACCCCACTCTACACTCTCTAACACTCTTTGGGATGAATTACAAGCTCACTGGAAGGCTGAATTTATAGCCAATGTGTGGTTACTGTTCACCCACATTTCACTCCTTGATTCATGGTTTTACTTTGTTTGTTAGCCATATTTTCAACTTAGCACCTAAAGTTGGCTTGGAGCTATCTTCATTAGTCTATAAGGGTGGCCTGCAGTTGGTAGCAATACATTTCAATGGCAGCTGGACAATTGGAAGCTATTGGATTCATTGGATTCATTAAGAATGATATGAGACAGTATCAGTCCACGAAGGATAAATCATTAAATGTCCATAGTCAGAGTATTATCGAGATTGGACATCGATAAATACGTAAAAGACTAGTATTACACTTGTGCGCATTGTGAGGGCACAACGGCATAGTTCTCATATATTTGGGTATAGGATACTCATGCAAGTGTAATAGGAGGTTGTGTTTTACCGATGGTACGGGAAACAGCTTCGCTCTGATAGACCCCCTCAGAATTCCATTGGTAGTATGACTATGTGTCTATGGAAGTCCGAAATCAGGGTAGGTGTATTTGGTCTTAACCTGAGACTTGCACCGCTAATACTCGCGACAATCAATATACTTTGGTTTTGGTCGTCCATGGCTTTAACCGGTTTCTGTGTACGCCTCTTCTGGGTATATCGAGAATCATAGTGTGTTGGGTATGATGTCAAGACGGAAGTATCACTCCAGTCATAGTGGAGATGATGGTCACGTAGGATACGAGACTGGTTCTCTTAAATGCTGCAGCTATCAAGATATTATGACAAGGTCATGTATATCCGATTATAGAGACTAGTTACCAGACATCCGACATGTCTTCGTACGGAGCAGACACAATTCCAACCCCAGGCCTAACACGTGATCATCCGATACTAGATCGACATACACAATACTACGTATACTACGCCTGATATAGATCGCTTATTCCTGTAAGCATGTTTGTGTAGAATTGGGTAGACATAACGCTTTGCTAAAAGCCAACCTTGTCTTGTAAATCGGTATAAATGTCGTACTTGGTACGTACGTGTTCGGATAGTCCGACGACCGAATTTACTGCCAACATATCCGGAAATCTCATGGGTCGCTTCCCGAAGATTCACCAATGACGTATGACTCGCACTAAATTAATCTGGGATTAATTCGATGAGAGAGAAAATTAATCTGGGATTAATTGCGGAGATATTTTATCTGGGATAAAATATCATTTAAAGAGAGATAACGATTAATTTGGAATTAATCGAAAAATTAATATATTCGATATATTAAATGAAATTGTATTTCGACGCGGAATTAAAATTATATTTTAATTCGGGAGAACGAGTTAATTTAGAATTAATTCGTTAGCGACGTGAATAGTGATTTCACTAGGCATAATCATTTAATTGTGTCGCAACGGAAAATTCGTTAATTTGGAATTAGCGAACCCGAGCCCACGAGTGTTTGCGAGCGCATTCGCATTTCGAATTCGAGTGCGGCACGCAAGTCACATCAAGCGTCAAATCATTAGTCACATCAAGCATCAAATCAAATGTCACTTTAAGTGATGTGACAAGTTGTCACTTGATTGAGTGATGTGAGTGATGAGAGTTGTTGGATGGCTTTGAAAGCCTTGACTTTTGAAGGAAAAATGGGTATATGATTTTTTGAAAATCAATTACCATTTCATTACACAACCTAACACACATCTCTCTCATTTTTCTTTTTCATCTATCTCCAAAAACGCCCAAGGGGCTGCTGTTTTCTTTCTCTTTTCTGGTTCACTGCCGTGAATGGAGAAGCAATTTGATGATTTTGTGGCAAAATCAAAGAGTGCTATCACACAAATGAGTCCATACAAAGGTGATAGGGAACTCACTACATGAGCAAGGAATCAACACATGCTTGGAGTTTGCATGGAGGACCACCCAAAGCCGAAAATAGAGGACATGGAAACTGCCACTGCCATGACTTGCAAAAGGGAGGAGCAAAAAATTTTATTCTTCGTAGCATCCAATCCGTTGGATGTGAGTATGATTCTGCCATTCTCCTTTGTGTATTCACTTGTTTTCATTGCTTGATAATGATCCTTGGACCTTAGAGAATCCAACAATGGTATCTTGAGCTAATATTGAGCATGGAAATGATTTAGGGTTAAAATTGGGCAAAATTGATTTTGAGCATGTATAATGAAATTGGATGAATTAGTATGCTTAATTGATGTTTAATTAAGGATTTATTAGATCAATTTGAAGAAATTGTGTTTGGAACAAATTTCCCCAATTTTGGAAGGCTTGGCCGAAAATGACATGAACCCTAATGTCTTGGTATTTTGATTTTGATTCATTGGATGAGTTGGAAATCATTTGGGGATATTGATTTAATGTTGAATTTGATTCAATTGGATTGGATTTGTAATTTGGCATAATAAACCCTAAAAGCCGAGAGTTAGAGAGCCCTAAATTCTTGGTGATTTTTGTTTCGTTGATCATTGAATGACTTGAAACGATTTAGGATGTTGATTTAATGTCGATTGTGGAATTAATTGGATTGAAACCGAATCGGACACAAAATCCCCTTCATTTGTCGAGAGCCTTAAGCATGTTTGGGTTTGATTTTTTTTGATAAAATGTGTTGGACACTAATTGATGTAAATGAGCATGATTAATTAGGCTAATTCGTATTTTAGAAATATTGATTTGGGTAATTAATTGTGTAATACACTTTATGTAATTAAATTGGGAATTTGGAATTTTTTGTAATTTAATTATGTTGGGCCTTAAATTGGATTTGAGCTTGTTATGTTGTAAATGGGCTTATTGGGCTTGGTTGTACCAAGTTGGGTTTAGGCTAAATTGGTTGGATCCAATTAGGCCAAAAACCACCTCCATAAAGCCCAAATGCGACTTAATGGACCTTTAAAGTTTAATTGGACCTAATGGGCCTAAATTGATTTATGGGCTTATGGGATAACTCCCGGATTGGACTTTGGTTATTGGGTTCAACCCGAGTTGACCAAAAGTCCATGCCTTAAAGAAATTAATTAAAACCCCATTGGACTTTAATTAAATAAACATTGTACGTTAATCGTGCTTTGAGACCTGTAACGATTAATTTGGAATTTAAGTCGTAAAAGTTTATTAATAAAGTGTAATATTTAATTTGGAATTAAATAGCGAATTAGTATTAAATACAAATTGAATTGGATTTAATTATGTAGTTTAATTTAATTCGAGAATTCGTACTTTGAGTACTTATTCGCAAAACGAGTTTGACTCGCGCAAAATCAAATCGTTGTTTGAACATTGGATGGTCACTAATTATCAGATTAATTAATTGGATTAGATTGATTGATAACATGCTTGTGTGAATACATGATTGTGATGCATGAATAATGTATATCGGATGGATATTAGATGGGTGTGGTAATTTTAGAAATTATTGTAATAAATTTGATTTATTAATTGGACCTGCGTGTCCAGCCTTATCACCTCCATACTCTTTGTATTCTCTTCTCACCTATTCCCCTCAATGTAAATGAGGTTTCTTTAGAAGTGTAGTGTAACGGGTAGAAGTAATACATGTGCTAGAGGGAGAGAGAAAGTGAGAGATTTGATATAGGATCAATGTGTAAAGTATCCATCCGCATATCATTATTATTTATTTATACGCGCTTTATTATGTGTTTAGAATGTATGTTTAAGGGTGTATGATGATGAGACCTTAACAAAGATAATAAATTGGTTGCCAATTTGCACGCGAAAAACCCTCAAACAATATTAAGCGTTTTTCCTTCCATTGAGTGATTCTCACTCAAGATCCGAGACTGGCATTGGTTTGTTGGACAAAGTCAAGACCTTTGTCCGTCGATGATGTGTTTGAATCACGAAGGCTTTGTTCCATATTGGTGTCTTGTCCAAGTTGTGGTTTGTTGGCCAAAGTCAATACCACTTCTTGTCCATCGACATTGATTACGAAGCTTTCCATGGTCAATGGGTCGCGCTTAACTGGGATCACTAAGTTTGTTGTGCCAAAGCCAAGGCTTAGTTGATTCAGAGGAAAAATGTTAGGTAATACATTGGATGTATTGACATATATAAGATATATGTTTCGGACTTGGATGTCCCCCTACTGGATCTAGGAATTGGATTGGATCCAATTGATCTTAGAGATCTACCTAGTTAATTATCATACAATTTGTTGGCCAAAGTCAAGATTGTGTGATATTTAACGGGATCCTAGCCCACTAGGAAACACGGTTTCCCGAGTACTCGACATAGGGTTAGAGGCTCGCCGAAAAATAGTGGGAGGCAAGAATTGAATTTGCAATATTCGCTTAATTACTTGCCATACGCGCTCAATCAAATATCATTCGTCAAATAAATTAAATGTTAGTTGGACTAATATTTAAACGTTGTTTTAATTAACAGTTGGACTGTATTCAAACTATTCATTTATAGTTGATTTTATAATTGGATTATAGTAATCAATATAATTGATTTTAATCTATTAAATTATAGTTGATTAAATAGTTGGACTATTGTAATCATTATAATAAATAGTATCGAAATCGTTGATTAAATAGTTGGACTATTAGAATCAAGATAAAATTGAAATATTGACATTTAAAACATAATCATAGGGAAAATGTATTTAAATGATTTAATTTTCAAATTGGGAATATATTTCAAGATAGTCCTGGAATCTAATAAGTTACTTTATTTGATAAAATAACATATTATGCCTAAGCCCGAAGTTAAGCAAATAGTCGAGCATAATCTTTGGAAGATTTATGTGATGATAACTTTAGTGCTTAATCCATTTTAGCTTGTCGCAGTAGACTCATTAATTTCTGAATCAGAACTAAGGATTAGATCCTTAAAGTATGATAAAAAAATTGAAGGATTTTCATAAATCTATACTTAGATTTTAGAAGTACCAAATTGCAATTAATAACTCTTGGAGAGTTAATGACTATTCTCAATGAGACAAAGTCAAAGTTTTCAATTAGGCAAGTAGCGTAAGGCGCGCCTTACTTTGATATTCTAGAAACTCAAGGCTTGGCCAAAGGCTTCTGGAATATGAAAAAAGGCAAAGACAAAATCATTATAATATTCTATGAAGATAAATGACATATCCCAAAATGTCTGCCTAAAATGTGGCAAACGGGATCGCGGAAGCGTGACTGCCGTTTGGACAAAGTAGACATGAAGGAATTGAAGACGAGTAAGGCTCTCACTTCAAATATGTTTGTCAAATTGTGTTCACTACTAGTATTGAAATTGGATTTTAAATACTTAGTGTGGTACATAAATATATATTGATGTTCAGAATCTGCTATGAGCAGGATACTGACTTCAATTGAGATTTATCTACGAATTATAAATGGGACGAAAGTCGCCGTTTTAACCGTAGATACCTAAATTTAGGAACTACCCTCGGGTGTGTACCTAAATTTGGAAACTGTTATAATGTAACTAGTTTGACTTGGAACATTATCTTTATATCAGTGTATTATCTGTTGCGGATATACATTTATATTCTAGAACATTAAAATATTTCATTATATAAAGATGATATTGAGATAAACACATTAGATGTGAATAACATCATTTATATTTTGAATATAAATAAATCTCAAATGTATATAATGACAAATAAATAGCTCAAACTGATCTGATCAGAAGAAACTTAAATGTGACATTGTTGTCTGGGACACAATCAAGCAAGACTCGTATATCCACACTTCTGAAGAATGGGTACTCGGACTGTTTTGATTCCAATCAAATAAAGTCTACGAATCTAGTTTATTAGGCAATGTGCCTATAACACTATTTACTTGGTAAAAGTGTAACTGCCACCGATCCGTTAGCCCTAGTTCATAGTGAAGTAAGTGGGCCCATGTCTAGCTAGGCTAGAGGTGGATATGAATATTTCGTGACCTATACGGATGTGGCATCGCGTTATGGTTATGTGTTTCTATTGAAACACAAATCGGAAACTTTTACAGTTTCGACACGAAATAGACAAACAGATCGGCTAAAGTATTAAACCGTCACGGTTAGACCATGATGAAAATACTTAAGCAACGAGTTTCTAATATACTTGAAAGAGTATAGTATTCTTTCAAATGAGGACTCCTCCCGGAACACGTCAGTTTGACGGTGTGTCCGAGCAGGATAAACCGAATTTTGTTGGACATGATAAGGTTAATCATGAGTCGCTCTGAGCTACTATTTCCTTCAAACGGATACGCATAAACAGTGCAAGAACTTATTTTGAATAAGGTTCCATAAAAATCTGTTTGACAGATATGAACGGGAAAGAAACCGGGTTTCTCATTCCTGATAATTTGTGTATGCTAGGCATGTGTTTGGATGATACTAAACTAGAACCCAAATTTGATAAGTGCCAATTGTCGGTAATCCCAGGGATACCATAAGTATTGTACTTATACAACTCACAAGAGAACAATTATATTGTTGCTCACCATGCGGATTTCCTGAGAGGAATACCGATATGCAGTGGTAAGTGGGAGGATAGTAAAACTCGATGAAAATCAGAGTAATACTATTCCAGGCATCGATTCCTAATGGAACATAAATAGTTCATCAATTATGAAACTATTACCATTAATCTTCGAATACACAATTATGACCCATAGCGTCACTATTTGTACATATCACAGTGTTGTTGTACAAATTAACTATGTGACAAAGGAGATTGCACTCTTATCATTTGTGATTAGATCACCTAGATATATAAATGATAGGAGGTCCCTGTGATTTGTTCCTGGATTAAGAATGATATGAGACAGTATCAGTCCACGAAGGATAAATCATTAAATGTCCCTAGTCATAGTATTATAGAGATTGGACATCGATAAATACGTAAAAGACTAGTATTACACTTGTGCGCATTGTGAGGGCACAACATCATAGTTCTCATATATTTGGGTATAGGATACTCATGCAAGTGTAATAGGAGGTTGTGTTTTACCGATGATACGAGAAACAGCTTCGCTCTGGATAGACCCCCTCGGAATTCCATTGGTAGTATGACTATGTGTCTATAGAAGTCCGAAATCAGGGTATGTGTATTTGGTCTTAACCTGAGACTTGCACCGCTAATACTTGCGACAATCAATATACTTTGGTTTTGGTCGTCCAGGGCTTTAACCGGTTTCTGTGTACGCCTCTTCTGGGTATATCGAGAATCGTAGTGTGTTGGGTGTGATGTCAAGACGGAAGTATCACTCCAGTCATAGTGGAGATGATGGTCACGTAGGATACGGGACTGGTTCTCTTAAATGCTGCAGCTATCAGGATATTATGACAAGGTCATGTATATCCGATTATAGAGACTAGTTACCAGACATCCGACATGTGCTTCGTACGGAACAGACACAATTCCAGCCCCAGGCCTAGCACGTGATCATCCGATACTGGATCGACATACACAATACTACATATACTACGCCTGATATAGATCGCTTATTCCTGTAAGCATGTTTCTGTAGAATTGGGTAGGCATGGCGCTTTGTTAGAAGCCAACCTTGTCTTGTAAATCGGTATAAACGTCGTACTTGGTACGTACGTGTTCAGATAGTCCGACGACCGAATTTACTGCCAACATATCCGGGGATCTCATGGGTCGCTTCCCGAAGATTCACCGATGACGTATGACTCGCACTAAATTAATCTGGGATATTCGATGAGAGAGAAAATTAATCTGGGATTAATTGCGGAGATATTTTATCTGGGATAAAATATCATTTAAAGAGAGATAACGATTAATTTGGAATTAATCGAAAAATTAATATATTCGATATATTGAACGAAATTGGATTTCGACGCGGAATTAAAATTATATTTTAATTCTGGAGAACGAGTTAATTTAGAATTAATTCGTTAGCGACGTGAATAGTGATTTCACTAGGCATAATCATTTAATTACGTCGCAACGGAAAATTCGTTAATTTGGAATTAACGAACCCGAGCCCACGAGTTTTTGCGAGCGCATTCGCATTTCGAATTCGAGTGCGGCACGCAAGTCACATCAAACGTCAAATCATTAGTCACATCAAGCGTCAAATCAAATGTCACTTTGAGTGATGTGACAAGTTGTCACTTGATTGAGTGATGTGAGTTGTTGGATGGCTTTGAAAGCCTTGACTTTTGAAGGCAAAATGGGCATATGATTTTTTGAAAATCAATTGCCATTTCATTACACAACCTAACACACATCTCTCTCATTTTTCTTTTTCATCTCTCTCCAAAAACGCCCAAGGGGCTGCTGTTTTCTTTCTCTTTTCTGGTTCACTGCCGTGAATGGAGGAGAAGCAATTTGATGATTTTGTGGCAAAATCAAAGAGTGCTAGCACACAAATGAGTCCATACAAAGGTGATAGGGAACTCACTACATGAGCAAGGAATCAACACAGGCTTGGAGCTTGCATGAAGGACCACCCAAAGCCGAAAATGGAGGACATGGAAACTGCCACTGCTGTGACTTGCAAAAGGGAGGAGCAGAAAATTTTGTTCTTCGTAGCATCCAATCCGTTCGATGTGAGTATGATTCCGCCATTCTCCTTTGTGTATTCACTTGTTTTCATTGCTTGATAATGATCATTGGACCTTAGAGAATCCAACAGTGGCCACTGGTGTTAGTGCTGGGGTTGTGTCTGGATTTGCATCAGCTTTGTTGGCACTGGTTTTAGAAGACATCTTGGGCTTTTCAAGGTCTTCGAGAAACACTACATCCATGCTTCTGATGACCTTCATTTCCTTCGGGTCTCATAGCCTGTATCCAAATTCATCGTCTCCATAGCATATGAAGATGCATGAAGTAGTTCTTGCATCGAGCTTCTGCCTGAGCTCATTGGATACATGTGCAAATGCTAAACATCTGAATATTCTGAGGTGAGAATATGCGAGATTCTTACCAGACCACACTTTCTCCAGAATCTCGAAGTTCAACGGTATAAATGGTGATCTGTTGATCAGGTAGCAGACGACACGAATAGTTTCTCCCCAGAATGGCTTTGGCAGCTTAGTCATGCTGATCATGCGTCTGAATTTCTTCATAATGGAGCGGTTCATCCTTTCAGCGACACCATTGTGTTGTGGGTGCGTGGAACAGTCCTTTCATGTCGAATGTCATGGTTTCCGCAGTAGGCATCGAACTCCCTGGAAGTGTATTCGCCTCAATTGTATGTGCGAAGGCACTTCAGTTTCTTCTCTGTTTCACGCTCGACCATGACATGAAACAGTTTGAAATAGTCCAGGACCTGATCCTTTGATTTCAGAAAATACACCCATAATTTCCGAGAAGCATCGTCAATGAAAGTCAGAAAATATTTATTACCGCCTAGTGAATTTACCTCCAATGGACCACATACATCAGAGTACACCAGACTGAGTAACTCTGATTTTCTTGTAGAAGAGATATTGAAAGAGACTCTATGTTGCTTACCGAATAGACAGTGATTGCAAGGATCTAAAGCAGCATTTTTGGAGACAGTGATTAAATCTTTCTTTGTCAAGGTAGACAATCCCTTTTCACAATTGTGACCGAGTCTTTGGTGCCACAGATTCTGAGAAGCCTCCGGTTCAGCTACATTGAGGCTTTCTGCACAAATCTTCACATTAGTCTTGTATAAGGTTCCACAGATGTGTCTTTGGGCGATGACCATGACACTTTTTATCATCCTCCAAGTGTCATTGCTGAAGTGACTAGCATAACCCTGTTTGTCAAGGGCTACCCCCGAGATTAAATTGAGCCGAAGTTCTGGAACATGTCTGACCTTCTTCAGGGTTATTGTATACCCTTCATTTATCCGCAACTGTATTTCACCAATCCCCACTATCTGAGAAGAACGGGTATTCCCCATCTTCACAGCTCCAAAGTCTCCTGCTTTGTATGTTGTGAAGAAATCCCTGTAAGAAGTGACGTGGTAGGATGCTGCAGTATCTACCACCCACTCGACATCCTGAGTTGCGGTGTGAATGCATGCTTCTTCCTGGCCGGAGCATATAGCTACATCTACTGTGGTAACTACCATTGTCTCCGCATCATTCTTTTTCGGCTGGTTATTGCATTGTCCCTGCTCCCGTTGCAGTTTTCGGGTAATTTTTCTTCAAGTGACCTTCAATGTCACAATGGAAGCACTTGTATGTCTTTTTCCCGTCCTTGGATTTGCCTCTGCTTTTGCTTATGCCTCTCCTCTCACCTTGATGTTTCTCATGTTGTCTTCCTCATTGCTCCGAGACAAGGGATTCCGTTTGATCTGAGTCCATGTCTTTTCTTCTTGCTTCTTCATTTGACAATGTGTCTTTTACCATAAGCATGGTAAGTTTGCCTCATGGAGCTGAGTTGCTGAGAGTAACCACCAGAGTCTCCCAGCTATCAGGAAGAGAACTGAGTAGCAAGAGGGCTTGAACTTTATCTGCCAGTTGCATGTTTACTGCAGACAACTGGTTCACCAGGCTCTGGAATTCATTGGTGTGTTCTGCAACGGAAGTTCCACTCCGTAGCTTCAGGTTCACCAAACGCCTCATGATTAAGGCTTTATTCCGAGCTGTTTTAGCCTGGAACATGTCTTCCAATTTCCTCCACATTTCATAAGCATCTGTGTCCTGTGCTACGTGGTGGAAGACACTGTGACCGATCCACTACCTAATCTGACCCAAAGTTCTGTTGTTGAGTTTATTCCAGTCATACTCCTTAACAGACTATGGTTTCACTCCCTTCATCTCGATGACATCAAACAGATCTTTGCAATGCATAAAATCTATCATCTGAGGTCTCCAGAGGGAGTAATTAGTTGCAGCCAGTTTAATCATTGCACCAGAAGATGAATCTTCAACTTCCATTTTAAGTTTTAAAGTTTAAAATGAAAATACACTAAAATCGGGGCTGAATTTCACAAATCGGAGGTCACCGTTGCGTCCGGAACGGTCGAAAATGGTGGAATAGATAATTCGTTGGTCTAAATCCGACACATGGGCTGATTTGTAAATTCCCAAAAGTTCTGGAGCAAAACTATAAATTTCAAAACTTCAGGGGGCTAAATGAAATTTACCATGTTACTGACGTGGCTAGTGGGCCCGGATGCTGACATGGTACGTGGTAGGGTGACATGGCAGATGATGTGGCGGGTTTGCTGACGTGGCAGATTGTGTGGTGCTGACTGGACTGCTGACGTGTGTCGTCTTCAACCTTGGTTCGCGCGTGTGGCGCGTGGATGAAAGTGGCTCTCACTCGCCGGCGTGTGCGGGCGCGTGCGGCGTGCTTCGATCTCCGTTTGATCGCCGGAAAATACCACCAAACTCGTCTTGACGTGAACTATCTAATGGTATGCTCAAAATTGATTTTTGACAACTTTGCCGGAACCCGAATTTTCCGAACCAAGTTCCGTTCTTCGGTTTTACGACCCCAAAGAAGAACCAAAACTCCTGATACCACTTGTTGTGATTCACCTGATCACTCTTGAGTGTTTTGAGGAAAAACCGAATTAATTTATATTACTATCAAGAATAGAATTACAAGTTTACAAAGTATAAACTTTACAAAACCTCACTCTACACTCTCTAACACTCTTTGGGATGAATTGCAAGCTCACTGGAAGGCTGAATTTATAGTCAATGTGTGGTTACTGTTCACTCACCTTTCACTCCTTGATTCATGGTTTTACTTTGTTTGTTAGCCCTATTTTCAACTTAGCACCTAAAGTTGGCTTAGAGCTATCTTCATTAGTCTATAAGGATGACCTGCAGTTGGTAGCAATACATTTCAATGGCAGTTGGACAATTGGAAGCTATTGGATTCATTACAATAATCTGGGACAACCGAGGATTTTACCTATTTCGTTTAAGTTGAGATTGAGTGATTTGACGGCGAAATTTCTAACGATAAAAAAAAGAAAAAGAAAATGATCCATTGCATTGTATAAACTAAATGCATGATAGGGGCCGGGGGAGTGCGGTTTTATACCGCATTAATGAAAAAACACAAAATCGGAAGGAAAAAAATCTATCTTTGCTGCTTCTTCTTCTTCGACTCACATCTCTCAACCGTCGTTGCTGGCTATAGATTAAGCTTACACCATCGCCGCCGTGGCTTCTTGCTGCTACTTCTCTATTGTAGATCTGAATCTCCTGTATTTCAAGTATACTTGATGGGTTTAGCTTTATCAATTATATGATTTGCAGTTTTCATTATTTTTGTATTTAATTTGTTTGCTTTTTGGGTAAACATCATATCTTCAAAGAAATTATAAAAATTCATCAAAAATATTTAACAACTAAACTAGCGGATCTGCCTTTATTTTAATAAAAAGTTTTTGTTGACGGCGGATTTTGGTCTCAGGGTAATACGGGAATATCACCTCCGAGGGAACCCTCCTTCAACTGCGAATTTGTTTGGTTATAGGGAACCAAAAGCAAACTTAGCGGAAAACGAGAAAATACGCCAATCAGACAAGGTGATTTAACGTGGTTCGGTGGATTTTGGGATCCGACCTACGTCCACGGACAAGAACAGGGTGGTACTTTTTTATTACTCAAATACACCTCTCAGACCTCTCATTTGCTCTTATAAATTGGAACTTTATGACTCTAATCTTTCACTCTTGTGATGATTTTCAGATGTCTTTTTCTTGTCCTTCTACACTCACTCTACCCTCCTATTTATAATGGTGAAGAAATCAGATTCCTATTTATACAAGAATTCCCAATTGGAGATGGTCTCCTTTTCCTATCAGGATTCCTAGTCAAAACTATTCCCTTTTCCCATAAGGATTCCTAATAAAAACTACATTTACTCCCTTTATCCTATTAGGATATTAAGTTATCACTTTACCCCATTAAAGTAGGACAACTTATCCCTTTTCCGCAAGAATAAGATGTTTTATCTTCCTGAGCACGCCTCGTCATGTGTTCGGTCTTCATGAGGTCGGTCATGATAGCCATTTGAACTGAGAATGCTGCTGTCGATCTGATAATGCTCGGTCATCCGATCTCAAGTGCTCGGCCATTTAGTATAAAGTGCTCGGCCTCTTACCGTCAAGTTGTCGGGTCGGCTTTAACGGTCTCGATCAATGGAGTTACCCCTTTTACCCATGTCGTGTTGTTTAAATAACATAGTGCCCGAAAAACACCATCAACATCTGTCCCCTAGTTCTCGGTAACAACGAGTTTGTGAGTTGATGCCGGGAACTATAAAAAAAAAAGATGGTGTGCTGATCGCCTTGCTGGTGGTCGCTCCAGAAATCACCGAGAAATTGTCTTTGCCATCAACTAAGTCTTCTGTTTCTATCTTCATATCCTCGGTTTATTGGAGATGCTGACCCTATTCAGAACGATTCTCCACCTCAAAGCAAATTTCTTACTTGGGTCGTTCCATCAGGAGATGAAGTTCCTCTTGTTGTCCAAACTAAAAATGACTCATCCTCTGTAATATATGTACCAGAGATTTGGGGGTCCTGACCCCTGACTGATCCAATCTCGATTGTGAGGAGAAAATTTTGCCTCTGAGCTAACGATGATGTGCTCGGTGGCATGTGATCCTGTCTCGAGCTGTGAGAGATGCTCGGGCTTGGGGGAACATTACGTCCCCAGTCCGAAGGACTGACTCGGTGGGACGCAACCCGACCCCGAGCTGAGAACGACACTTGGACCTGATGGAATGTTACGTCCCCAGTCCGAAGGGCTGACTCGGTGGGACGTACCCCGACCCCGAGCTGTGAAAGACACTTGGACCTGAGGG